>JAEMWC010002254.1:32500-37500 GCA_016490735.1 Pachyseris speciosa | reverse complement strand
TGCCAGAGTACTCAAACTAGAAAACTAGTAATAAAAATAAAATAATAATAATAATAATAATAATAATAATAATAAAAGAATTACAGCTGAAAATAGCAATTTAAGCGGAAAAACTAATAACGAATAACGAGAGTGTACCCCATAGCAACAAAATTGCATTTGTGAGTCATTCATTTTGACAATTCCACCCAAGACCTCCAACAACAAAGAAGAACCGTCAAAACCAGATTGATTTCCCGATACGCTAAAGAAAATTTGCTGGGTTCAATTCCTGTAGCAGGTGCTGTAAAACGCGTCCAATTTTTTTTTTTTTGTACAGCGTTTATAGGATTACCTCTTGATCTCAAAAATAGGGGTCTCCAGTTCAGAATCACTGCTGCAGCAGCGAGCCATGACGAACCTCAATAGAGTCATAAACATACAAAAAAACAAAAAACACAAAACAACATGCGAAAAAGCCAGAATACTGGGTTCTTTCTGCTTAGTCCAGAAAAAATTGGTCATTTAAAATCACGTCTTCAGGTCAGAGGGGGAGGGGCTGGTAGGACTATAGTCCTACTACCTTTTTCTTGGATTGATTTCTTAGGGCTCCAGATGACTGCAGATGACATAGATAACGAATGAATTGTACCGCTTGAAGTTGGCGAGATGTTTTAGCCCTTACAATTTAAAATGGTCTCCGCGGTCCCTGTATAAAGCACAATCATGATATAAAGGGCGCGTTTTTGCCCTATCAATAATAAATTCAGTTCAACTCGATTCTCTCAAGGCAAAGCGGCTACAGTTTAGGCGACGCTAAAGCGGTTGTTCTCACGTGGGTTCAGTTTGTTGAAAAGGTGTTTGAGTGGTTTGCCACCCAAAAGGTATACTGGACTGCAAACGATGCTGGTAGTGAATGAACTTTTTCAGCTGGTGTGGTATGACATTACAATCAGTCTGTGTAAGAGCTGAAAACACCATCTTTTCAATGATTTAATAAATACAAATGGCTTTTTTTCTAGATATTTTAAGAACGAACAACTGGAGCCAGGGTGCCTGGCAAGCATCACATTCCGACGGAGTGACGCTGATTTGCAACAAGTCATTGTTCCCGTTTCTACGGTCAAACACACTACCTACAGACTAACCTGCGACCAGGCTCTATTTTCGTTTCGATGGTAAACCTTTCCCGCGGGAAAGGCGAAACGAAAAATAGAGCCTGATACAAGTCTTCGACGGAACGTCTACCGCCCACTTTTTTGATTGATTGACATTTTTCAAAATCAGCCAATCAAAATTACTTCCGTTACGCGATACTCGCGAGCTCTCGCGCGTGAAGTGATGTGGAATGAAGAAGACGCCATTTTTGTTTTGGGAACGTCTTGTCCTACATCATTCATTGTTGTTGGGGAAAAGTTGCGGTTTTGGTCCCAAAGTAAGCGCAAATAACAAATTTTATAAACGCTGGGAAAGACGATATGTGTTTCCAAAGACTATTTTATGCTGATATCTTTTTGTGGGTAGTAAAGCACCACTGATGATTCGGCTGAAGGAAGATCAGGTGAATTACTATTGTCGATGTATTTCTCGTCTTCCCCTCGAAATACAATAGTAAAGAATTTTTTTAGTAGAGTCGAGAGTGTTGTTCTATTTGAATTGTGGAAAAACGGGATTTTGCCGTTCACTCGTTTATGAAGTTTTAGCTTTTGAAGCTCGCTTACCTTTAATTTGAACAAATGAATAAATGCAGGCCGGCCTTGATGTATTCTTTTAATGTAATTTAATCTATAAAACAATTTTGCCGCATTACTAAAAAGCTGCATTGTGGTGGTGCACTGTTATTGAATTCATTCACTGGGATACCAAAAATACGATTTTTTCTCAAGTGCTTGGCTCTCTAAGGAGCCATTTTTATTAATCACTTTTTTAGATGTTTATCAGAAGCTCCATGTTTGATGTATATTGATACATAACTTTATTCAGTGGATGAGAGGTATTTACATGTATACGCTGGTTGGCTAATTATCCACTGGAATAATATCTGAAATTTTTAAGTGTAACATGAACCTGTGATCATTGATTCAGTGAAAGGAAGAATCAACTAGCCTGAAGGGCAGTTGGATAATTCCAACCCATTGTTTTCTTTGCATGCTGGCCATGACTGAGAAGAAACAGTAGTAGTAAATATATGGATTACCCAATTTATCTACTGTGTACAGGCATGAGACTACTAAACATGGTTACCACAAATACCATCAAATGATGAAGACATTGCAAATGAAAATACCAAAGAAGATTTCACCTACAATTAACACACCAGTAGACTGCAGTTTGGTTTCTTTATTTTAAATCTAAATTATGCAATAAGGGAAGGGGATGCTGTGAGGCTTTTTAGATGCTTTAAGCTTGTTCTTCTGATGGAATATAATTACCAGCACTCTAAATACACCTATTTACTCTTGCATTTTGTTTTTGCTTAGGTATAAGCACTCCTCTCTAAGGGGGAAGCCAAGCATCTCCTTGTCAACAGGTTTTTTAACAGTGAGGGGAAAAAGGGAAACAAGCCATTGGATTTCCAAATGCAACACCTAAATTTTTCACTGAAAATGGTTCTGTATTCACTATTGGGAAAAATCACAAAAAGATGAGCTGGCACATTCCCTTGAGAGATATTTGCTATGTTATCAGTCAGTCATAAGGCCTCTGAGAACAGGTGGTTGGTCTACCACCCAACCTTGACCCTGAGATGTATGTTAAGACAGAGCACAGAATTCGGGAACTATGCCGCCTACTCTTTTTATCAAGTGTGTAGGTTCTTTTATGTTTAAATTACGTGTGAGGGTGAAAAGGCCAATACTGTAGACTATAATCTCACTAACCAATGACCTGATCATCTGACCTGAGACAGATGTTGAGAACCCAGCCAGCTTGATCCAAACAATTATTTTTAATTAACACAATGGTTTGATCTGGGATTCAAACCAGCGACCTGTTCCTCAGCAGTCCAGTGGTGGGCAGTATGCTGTTTTTCTGTAATTCATTAACTGAATAGAGAAACAACTTGGCACAGGAGGGGTAACTAAGGACATCTAGCTTTCATCAGGTTAATCTTTCATTAACTCAACAAAGGCCTGTACTGCTTATGTAGTACAACAGTCTTTGTGGTGCATTTCAAACTACTGCACCTTGCACTGAGAATTTTTGCAATGAGAGTTCAATCATGTTTTACATTTTGTGGAGGATGTCAATGACCTTGTCATTCAACAACAACAACAACAATGTACTCCTCTAAGCTCTATTCAATTTATTTCCTCTATTCTCATGTAGATTTCTCTTGCTACAATTTACGTTGGGGTTTCAAATAATTCACTGGTTTTTCTGAGTTAAATGTATTACTATCAACAAGATAATTGGCACTTTTATGCTGTCCTCGCGAAATTTTGTTAAGTATAAAAATTGACAAATATTCAATTTAAGCTTAAATTTAATCTGGAGAGACTGACGTCCACTGTGAAGTTCCTAAAGCCCTTCCATCGAACTCTTTCTATGGCCGGTCATTCTGCTATTTATGTTGTTGTTGTTGTTGTTGTTGTTTTTCATACTAAGACACATGTATTTTATTACTCCCTCATAAGAAAAACTTTATTATTGGTGGTGTGAATTACCCATGTTCAGTGTTTTAGTTGTAGTTCCAGAGGCGAACCTACATGCAAATGATAATTTATTAACTTTACGGCCGTAAAAGAATGGTACAAAACAAATTTAAAAGAACTTACATTAAGCTTTCAAAATGTTTGTCCATAGAATAGGAGTACTCTCGCATCCTAACATTGAAACCAACGTGTCTATGCTCTTGTACTTATCAGCTGAGCTTCGATGTGTCTTGCTTCTCGTTGAATTGTTCTTGAATAAAAACCAGCCAGCTTCCAAGTCTTTATACCGTTGTCAGGCTTTCACAAACACGAAAGATGATGTTCGAAATAGAGGAATAACAGAGGGAACAGTGGGAACTCGTCAAACGTTTCGTCTTTATCATTCTTCATGAAGATCATTCCGCGAATCTTTTAAGTGAATCCAGTATGTACATCAAAAGCAAAGCTAATAAACTTTTCCTTCTCCGCTAATTTACATGAAAATAGAAAGGCTCTGTTGTTTTGTGTTATAAAACTAAAAAGAACTTGAGATTACTCATTGTCCGTAATGGCGGCTCAGTCGCGAGAGAATTTCGCGAGAGCCTCGCGAACACGCCTTTTAGTGACTTCCGGTTATTGAATCAGCCAATCAGATTTCGTCCAAATTCTGGACGAAGCCACAGACTCCCGTGAGACTTTGTATCAGGCCCAATTGTAGCGAGAGCCGACATAAGAGGACATCAGAGCGATGCTTCAATATTGGGCCTGATCGCAGGTTACCTACAGACAAGCACCAACACTTACTCTATTCTTCTTGCCATCCAATGCATACTAAAAAAGCCATTCCTTTCAGTCTAGCACTCCGTTTACGACGTATTTGTTCTACCGACGAAACGTTTAATACTCGCGCTGCTCAACTTACTACATATCTTCTCAAACGCGGTTACAGCCGCAATTTCATCACTAAACAAATACAACGTGCCGCCGACATCCCCCGCAGACTCACTTTACAAACCAAAGACGTCAACAAACCGAAACGTATACCTTTTATAACGACCTTTAATCCATCACTTCCTCACATCTCTAGCATCATCAAAAAACATTACAATTTACTGCTATCTTCTAACCGCTGCAAAAACATTTTTCAGCATTTGCCTGTTGTTGCCTTCAGACGTTGCCCTAATCTCCGTGACTTACTACTCACAGCTAAACTTTCTTCTAATTCTACTAATTCACACCTACAACTCCCTTCCGGTTGTTTCCGTTGCGGTAAAAATTGCGCTACTTGTCCCTACATTTCAGATGGACTCACAAGCTATACTTTCTCTTCTACAGGTGAAACGCGCCATATTAAATCTAACCTGACCTGTGACACTAAAAACCTCATTT
>JAEMWC010002254.1:0-30000 GCA_016490735.1 Pachyseris speciosa | reverse complement strand
ACCAGGACCTAATTTCTCCTTACGTCATTCATCATTACTTGATCAAACATACAGATCAGGAGAATAAAGTATATGATCAGTCACCCAAGATCATGAATGCCGTGATGTTTGAACAAATTGTCCCAATCAAATATGCGAACGAAACGTAGTGCGGAAAGGTTGAGGAGAAAATATATGTTTAAATCGTTTTATAAGTATTACAGTTTTAATTGTCCTGCTCTAAAGAAATTTAACAACTTGTAGACAGAAAATAACAGGCGTCTCTTGTAAAATTTTAACTGGTCTGAGAACACGAGGGTCAACAGTTCGAAGCTGTCGTTTTAGCCATCTGTTATCACTTAACTTTTCACTGCGGAAAAGAGGAGATCTTCATGATGAACGCTGAGCTGGCCACTGAGACACAATTTGTGAATTTTGAGAAGAGCCATATTAAGTGGACTGAAGCGGGGATGGGGTGGGGAGGGGGCAAAATAGAACATGGCCATAAAATAGAAGATTGACCAAAAGGCTCGAACACTAGGCCAAAGGTTACAACATGAGTTCTAACATGAACACTGTTGTTTAGCACCATCTTTTAATAGACACTTGTTAATACGCATATGAGACTTATGCGTTTTTTCTTTTCTTTTTCTTCTAAAAGCAACATTCCAAGGTCTTGTATATGTGTTTTAATCTTTCGCATTGTGGTTAGGTTTATCTATTTCGTTATTAAGCACTATAGCAATGCCACAGCATTTCGTGAATCCTTATCTTATTTCAACTTCTTTCAACCGAGGAGAAACTCATTAACATCTGGGCCTTGGACGTAGGAAAACATCGATTTGAGATAACTCTGTTCCAAAAAGCTACTGAGCAGGGCGGGCATAAACATGGTAAACCAACGCATTTTATACAGACTTGGCGTTTCGTTTGCTAGGCAACATACATTTTCAAAAATGACAGTTACAATTTTTGAAAACTGTTTATATACTTTTAATACAGGGGTCTGGAACCGAGATTAAGAAAAACTATCTTAACAGTAAATATGTAAAAGGATACACCTTATTAATAAAGCAACAACTTCTCACTAAATGCTTGCTTACGTTCTTGGATAATTAAGGTTTCCTTAATTTTGCAATGATAATCGGTTTTGTCCGACGCTAAAATGTCAAAATGATCCCACTTGATGTTCTGTCCAGTGGTTTTAACGTGGTCAGCAATGGCTGATGTGTGGTCATTTTTAGCGAGGGCCTTGAAATGTTCAGTTTTCCTGTCATGAAGTCTTCTTTTTGTCTTACCGATGTAACAATCAGTGCAGTCCCAGCAACCGGCCTTATAAATGACGTTAGACTTCTGAGAGCGGTTTAAGCGCTCCTTGTAAGGAAAGAAAGACTTGATGCGGAGAGTGTTCTGAAAAACTATCTTAAGGTTGACGCAGGAGTAGAAATTGTAAACGCAGGATCTCAGGCGTTTAGCGGTTTGGTTGCTCTGTAGACCTAGGTAAAGTAACAGGATGATTATATCTTTCTTAGGAACTGTCAAGACAGGGCTGTTTGGGCTTGTTTTTGTTTCTGTTCAAAAAATCGTTAATGTTGTAGGTAATTACACCTTGAGGGTAACTATTTTGTAGAAGAAGTTTCCGGAGATCATTGAGAACAGATTGTAATAAAGAAGGCGTGGAGCAAATTCGATAACAACGATAAGTGAGCGTAAGAATGAATAATTTTGTATTTGAGCGGTGTGAATGGATGTCTTGAAAGTGTTGTTCTGGCAGCGTTTGACAAGAATGTCTAAAATTGGAATCTCGTTGTTCTGTTCAAATTCAATATGAATTTGATGCTGTTGTGACGACTGTTCAAATACTGTAAAAACTCATTCGCAGTGTCTTTACTGTCAAACATGGTAAAGGTGTCAGCCATTACCGGAAGAAGACATTCACTGGCCTCTACACCAAATGGGATTCGTTCACAATACAATTTAAAGTTACACTTAATGGTTACAAGAGATAAACTAACAACGAAGTTGGGAACCGAGTTAGGAACCGAGTTGGGAACCGAGTTAGGAACCGAGTTGGGAACCGATACATTGATTTTAGACATCGTCTTTGTATTAGCCTAGCGTCAGTTCCGATCAGGCCTTTTTCTCGCTAAACTAGAGGTTTCTCCTGGTTAGAATGCCTGGCAGGCTTACCCTGCTAGCAGAGGTTCCTTTCTGGCAAGTCTTTTAGCACCTACGAAGTCGTTCGCGACTCTTGCATTTCGCGTAGTTGGCTTGTTTACTTCCCCGAGAGAAATCTCTGCCACGAGCCGCTTACATTTCCCGTTGAGCATGGATGTTACTAACACCGGGAACGGGAAACGAAAACTAGGAACGGGGAACGGGGAACGGGGAATGGGGAACGGGAAATGTTGATCAGGAAACGAGGAACCGGGAACGGGCGTCTGGGAACCAGTGTACAGCGGCAATCCGCAAAAATTCAAAATCACGGAAGAAGGAAAATAAAATGGTCTGGGAACCAGTTAGTGCAAAGGTTGCGGAGGTCCTAGGCTCTAGCGTAGTACAGTTTGTAAACTGTACGGAAAGATGAACATTTTGCCGATTTTTAAAGCCGTTTCCGCATACTTAAGGCCGACATTATTACCACAGGTAGATGTTTTCATGGGTTATTTAATTTCCGTTCCTACCTTTGTAATTTGTTTCCTACTTTTTTATAGAGCCATCCGAAGATCGTATTTGGCGTAATTGAACAGCTGATCGTGAAATGAAGTAGACCAGGGACTCAAAGTATAGCACAGTTGAATGTTATCGTAAAGATTTTGGCCATATGTTAGGCTGATTTCAACAATACAGCGGGGTTATGTTAACTTTCTTATCTCGACGTGATTTTCTACCTGTTCAATTTTCGTCCGCTTTTATGTTGTTTATAGCCCATAGTTTTCTTAGGGTGTGTTTACATTATACCGGGGCGACTTTCGCCCCGGCGCGAGTTCACTCCGGTTCCCTCTTGCAGCTGTGTATTCGTTTACATGATACCGTCGCGAGATTTTGCACCGGAACGAAAATTCTCGCTCCGGTGCAGGAACCGGGGTGAGCTCGCGCTGGTGCGACATGACATTGTTTGGTGGTATCATGTAAACGAATACAGAGCTGCGAGAGGGAACCGGAGTGAACTCGCGCCGGGGCAAAAGTCGCCCCGGTATGAACCTCAACCCGGTATGAAACTCGCGTCGGTGCGAGTTTTCTCATGTAAACAGCCCCTTATTTATGGAAAACGCAGGAGTTTTGTTGCAGTGTTGTTGCCCAGCTCAAGTGTATCATCACTGTACCATCAACACTTTCATCAGATTTAAGAAATCATCAGCATAATGGTACACACATATTTTCGCCATCTTTTGCTACGTGAATTTTATTTCTGGTACCTTTTCTTTGCCCACAATGCTGGTAAAATTAACATATTATTGTAAGTTTATGTATATTATAATTAATACAAAATTACTGAATTTTGCAACTTTGAAAAACCCAAGAAACAAGGTCAGAATGTCTTGCTTTGATCGGGTTGATGGTGAATTGTTAAAATACCTGTAATAGGCTTCAAAGCAAGTGCACCTGTAATCCAACATCATTCACTGAAACACCTGTAATAGGCTTCACAACAAGTGCACTGTCATCAGGATGCAGCCCACGTTTTCATCAATACCATACCAAACTGCCAACTTCTTAGGAGCTATGAAAGCCTTGTACTGCTACAAAAGGTGTCAGGTCAATACCCTGTACCATCTCATGAAAGGGGTTCGTACTCATTTTTGGACTGAAAATTCAAGGACTTTTCAAGGACATTCCTAGGCACAATTCCAATTTTTCAAGCACTCCATCCAGTTAAAAATGCCATTAGAATGTCATACTAGATTATCGGGTTTAAGGGTAACTGCCAGATTTGTTCAAGTCTAAAGGCCCTAGCAAATGGCTTCAACATTTGCTTCAACATCCTTTCGGTTTTATTGAAGGGCAATTGAAAATTGAGCCCAAGCATTAGCAGCCATGGACAGCCATGGCTGCTAATGCTTGGGCTCAATTTTTGCTTTGGTAGATTTAAGGGATAACGCCCGCTATCTTGTGGCCTTAGTGCCCTTACAGGGGCTTCAGCTTACTTGATCACATTAATTTGTGAAGTATCTTTGTCACTCCAGCCACATCCCACAAGCTTTACGTTTTCATTGCTTTTTTTATTGATATGTGGGTACTTGACCCTGAGTATTAGCTATGCCATGCTGATGATGCCTAACAAGGCCGAAACAGCAGTGTCCATGGCTGCTAATGCTTAGGCTCAATTTTTGCTTTGGTAGATTTAAGGGGTAATGCCCGCTACCTTGTGGCCTTAGTGCCCTTAGAGGGGCTTCAGCTTACTTGATCACATTAATTTGTGAAGTATCCTTGCCACTCCAGCCACATCCCACAAGCTTTACGTTTTCATTGTTTGTTTTATTGATATGTGGGTACTTGAGCCTGAGTATTAGCTATGCCATGCTGATGGGGCCTAACAAGGCCGAAACAGCTATCCATGGCTGCTAATGCTTGGGCTCAATTTTTGCTTTGGTAGATTTAAGGGGTAATGTCCGCTACCTTGTGGCCTTAGTGCCCTTAGAGGGGCTTCAGCTAACTTGATCACATCAATTTGTGAAGTATCCAATGCTGAAAGCATTTGCCACGCCCTTTCCACCGTGTTGAAACGATGTTGAAAGAGTTTAAAAGCGTTTAAACTTTGCTTCAACATCCGTTCAACATTTCATTTGTTCTCTGGAATGTTCGGAATGTTGAAGCGGAGTTGAAGTCGTTTGCTCAGCTCTTTCAACATTGTTGAGCAAGCGCATGCGCAATTAAGAAGACGAAACCATGGTCACTATGGATGCAAAGACGGTAGCAAAGCAAAACAATTTTGTGTGTGTGTAGTACGTCCGAGCAATAGTATTTCGATGAGCTGATCCTACAATGGAGGACTATGATAAGCCAGACGATTTTGCAGAAGAGATCGACACTGCAATGTGATGTAGCTCAGTATTCGTTGAAAATCTGCATGACTCATTGGTATCATTTCTTTATATTCCGCTGTGTCTTCGATCGCCAATTCCTTCACGATGTTGTTGAAATAGCCCCTTTCATCCCTTCTTCCGATCCATTGCCTTGTCTTTTCCCTTCCTGGTTTTTTTATCCTCATCATTCAAAACTTAGAAAGCTACAAAAACTGCTAATAACGAGCGAACTTTGTTGTAAACATACGCGCGATCCATTGTGTCATTTCAAAATGGCGCCCTTGCATGTGTCTCTGTGTCACGGGCATAGATCTGGGGCCTGAAACTAATTACCAGGCCACTCGCGAAGTTTTGTTGAATGAAATGTTGAAACCGTTTGCCATCCCACCGTTCAAAATCATTCAACAACCTTTCAACAGCGTTCAACAAAATCGAACGGATGTTGAAGCAAATGTTGAAGCCGTTTGCTAGGGCCTTAAGTCTTTTCTAGTTCTTCCACTAAGTGGAAACAGTCAAACAGCAAATTTCAAGGTTTTTCAAGGACCCAATGTACTTTTCACGGACTTTCAAGGCCTTGAATTTTGATTTTCAAATTCAAGGACTTTCAAGTACTTTCAAGGTGTGTGCGAACCCTGTCATGACAGTAGGATTTTTGTAAAAAATAAAATCTGTTTTCGTCTTAACCATTCCTTTTTTAGTCAAGACACTGGAGTAGTTTCTATTTGAGTTTAGTGAGTAAGACAACATACTTTATTTCATTCATTGAAACGATGGATTAACAACAACAACGACAACAACGTTTGACAGATACAAAGTACCCACCCGAAGGTAGCAAAGGCTAGTCGAGTCGGGTGGGGCAAAAGGATGTTTAAAACACAGAAGGAAAATAACACAAATTACAAAAATTAATTAAAAATAATTCAAGTACAGATTACAACTGGAACTTTTGACTAAGAGCAAGACAATAAAATAATTTACAGTAACATGATAATCAACAATAACAGGAGCTAAGAAAAATACCAAGGTAATCAACCGTTTCAAAAACATGATCTTATCTGAATTCACAACAACAATACCAAAATGGCATCTGCATGCAAGAGAATCTTGGACTAATTATTGGGTTCAGCTATGAGTGTTGGTAACCAATTACATTGTCAGCAAAGAAAGCAAAACTTAAGCAGACATAACAATTATTATTACTTCCAACAATAAGAAACAGTCAGGCACAGTCAATGGTGAAGGATAACAGTACACCACAGGTAAGGCAATTTAACTTTTATTTAGCATTGGTCAATACATATATTTAAAAGAAATTCATTGCTAAAGCATGAAAACTATATGGTAAATCCCATTCATTTACCATAAAAAAAACAAAGGGTTACATAAACAGATTGTCTGGGATCCCTTTGGTTGATTTTCATGACAGTAAGTTGTGTCACTGATTTGTTAAAAAAATGGAAAATATTGTCCAAGAAGAGAAATGCTATTTTCACTCAAAGACAATTCTTTAACCTGGGTTAGAAACCTCATATCTTTTCTATTTTAATTTGTTTTTAAAGCTCTTTTGAGGGGCTTCCAAACAAGACAATTGACTTAAAATACAACATTATTTTAAAATTCTGTCAATGCTTGGTTTTTGCTGTTGTTTAAAAGTTTATCGATACAAGGTTATATTGTAACTTGCATTTTCTGATGTAAAATAGTAAATGGTTTTGAATAAATATACCGTTTATTAAGTTTTCTACGTTACTTGTGTTACCTCGATCTGTTACCTCCTCGCTGCTTTTCTGCTGATAATAAGGTGACTACGGACCACGAACTACGGTTGGACGTGTGCTTCCCGCGTCTACTGCACTGGGCCGAGTACAGAGGTGACAGCGCGAAAATACGAAGTTAAGTTGACAGACTACAGACTGCGGACTACAGTAAAAGCGACAGAGTTTGACATTTGTGGTTTCCTTTAGAAATGCCTTTCCAAAAGTTCCGAGATTCGCCTGTCTATAGTTTGGCAGATGAATTAATAGACCAGGAGAAGTTTCATTCGGCAAAGGTTGTCGGTCACGACTGCGATTTCATAAAAACAAACTTAACTTAAAATAACTTGCTTCTCTGAGGCCATAAACTCATTAGAATTGACTAAAACACGTAGTAGTTTCTCTCTCAAGAAACTGTTGTTTTAAAGAAGTATGAAATAATAATTTAGCTACCTTTTTCTCGCGTTTTCAACCTCTCCACTTCCATTACGTCTTTCGTAGTCAACACTACGCAAAACCCTTCGACTACTCACCGTCGTGAGGGCGCGATGGTAGGAACAAAGTTGACAGCATGTCTCGTCCTAGTCCTAATCACCTCACGGCCGTAGTCCGTAGTCCGTTGTCGCCCTGTCTTAAAGTCCCAAATGATGTTGGGCTATACGAACACTTTCGTGCACGAAATCCGGCGAAAAATGACGATTTCAGGAAGGGAAAAAGAGAATCGCTAAATAAATGGTGGTAACCATTGCAGAACCGTTGGCTTCAAATTCTCCACCAGGAATACTAGTCGTCTAATTACACTGCAAACGGCAAGTTAGCTTCATATTTCCTCTGTTTTCTGGTCCGCCATTTTGAATTTTTTGCGGATTACCGGTTTCCCGTTTCCCGATCCCCGTTCCCGATATTAATAGAGAGATTAAGCTTCGCGTTTACGGCTAACGCCAAACGGGAAACGTCAAGCCGCTGTTAGTTCTAAAACGCAGAAACTTGTGTTTCTCGAACTCACTTATCTCTTGTTCGTGTTTGCTCGATAGCTGTGGCTGACTGGGTGGAGATAAGCTTAAACCAAAAAAGTTTCATTGTTTTTCATCTCAGAGAAAATTTCAGCCTGGCGTTTGCCGTTTGCCGTAAACGCGATGCTTAATCTCTCTAATTAGTAATAGCCATGCTCAACGAGAAATGTAAGCGGCTCATGATCGCTCGTGGCAGAGATTTCTCTCGGGGAAGTAAACAAGCCGACTACGCGAAATACAAGAGACGCGAACGACTTCGTAGGTGCTAAAAGACTTGCCAGAAAAGAACCTCTGCTAGCAGGGTAACCCGGCCAGGGCATTCTAACCATGAGAAACCTCTAGTTTTGCGAGGAAAAGTGCTGATCGGAGCTGACGCTACGCTAATACAAAGACGATGTCTAAAATCAATGTATTGGTACCCAACTCGGTTCCTAACTCGGTTCCCAACTCCGTTCCTAACTCGGTTCCTAACTCGAAAGATAGGTACTCTCTGGTTACAATATTAAAATTAAAAGCTGCTACTAGTGACGTAAAAAGAAAACGAAACTTACAGTGGGTTACAGTTGCACTTACGATTGTGAATACAAAAGTCTATCGGTAATGTAATACTTCAGTTAACTGAGGATAGTACAGTCGAAGCTCTCGTAAGGGGACACCCTCGGGACGCGAAAAATTGTCCGTAACTGGAGCTGGCCGCTTACGAGAATGGTTCTCGTAAGCGGCCACAAGGGGCCCTTTTAGGGGATAGATGGCCGCTTACGGGAGCTTGCACAGCTAACAATAAATACAGTACCGTACAGGAAATGCAAAAAAATACAGCCGTATTAAATGACATTTTTTGTTTTATTGCGTCCTATACTGTACAACCCTACGATATAATGACGATAACTGAACAGTATTACAGTGTATACTGCAGTACTAGGACTTTCCCTTAGTGATTTTTAACCAACATCAACATAATAAACATAAACAGCATCAACAAAAAGTAGTGATACAGTTTAAAATGTACAAGACCTGTGTGTCTTTCAGTCAGGCTTCAGTTATATTAGTCTGGTTAGTTACGATAGGTAACTGCGGATAGAAGACTGCTTCAAAACAATCACTGAAATACGGTACTGTAATTATTGTAAAATCATTGTGACGAACGGCGATGTGAAGTTGATTGATAAAAACAAGGTACAGAGGTTGTTAATAGGATTTTCTTTGTTGGTGTCCGCTTACGGGAGCTTAAAAACAAAGAAAAAGTCTAAGTCGTAATCTCTGAAAGTGTCCGCGGCCGCTTACGGGAATGTCCGCAAGCTTACGAGAATGTAAAAATACAGAGTTTGTATGGGAGTTAAAACGGGGTTTCAAACAAGGCGGCCGTAAGTAGAGCTGTCCGCTTACGAGAGTGTCCGTTAAGAGAGCTTCGACTGTACCCACTTTTTCTTTAAAAAAGTTTGTCTTATCGATCTATCTTTCGGTTTCATGTTTAAGAACTATTTTACTTTGAGATCCTTGGATCTTGGGTCGAACTTGGGCTATTCTGCAGTCCCATGGAAACAGTTTCCTAATTATTATAAAGTAATAAAGTAAGTTAAGTAAATGGCATGTTTAGATATTATTCCAAATAAAACATCTTGAAGAGTAAGACGAACTTGTCGATTTAATAAATGGTATAATTCAGCTTAGCATGATTAGCTAAGGGCCTGAATTTCAGCCCGGACTGACATTTCAGCTCGCCTTCCAACACAAATCTTGATTTCTTCTCAAAAAAAACGTTTGCGATTACATGAAGGGAATTTGAGCCCGGGCTGAAGGGCTGAAGAACCTCGTGTAATCGCATTCAAATTTCAGCCCGGGCAGGAAAGTGAGTTTGGGCATGTGCAGTGATAGTGTTTTGACGCTATTTTGATTTTCTGCAAATTCGAAGAGCCGAGTAGAAACTGAGCCTCGTAGAGTGAAGAGGCAGAGTGGGGTAGAGTGGGGCGTGAGGTGGGATGGGTGGAATGGCCTCCAGGAAAAAATTTCAACTCCGGCTGAGATTTGCAATGTACTGTCGCAACAATTTTTTTAATTTAGCCAGGGGAGCGGGTGAAATTTCAGCCCGGGATGAAATTCGCCCTGTAATAAGGCCCTAAATATTGAAACATTTACCCCGCTCAGTCATGCGAATCCCCTGATTTTACTCAACTCGGCCCACAGCGTAAATATTAGGCGATATCAAGAGATTATGAGATAATAATCTCATGATCTTTTGTCAGTCCCTATCAGTTAATACTACCAGCGCTACGGGAATTTTTGTGAGCCGGCACCGAAACAACGTCTAGGTTTCCATTGGTTTACATCGAACCTTTAGTTGTCTTTTACATGTTAATGAAGAAATAAGTCAATTGTATGACAAGACAGCTTATCACATGCTTTCTTACTGCTTTTGCTCCCCGCCTAAAATATTTGTATCCAAGAGCTCATCGCTGCATCTAGTATAAATCTCAAAGAATAATATCCACAAATCACCGCTAATTAAACTGAAAATTATACTTCCGGGGTGAAAATTTTAAGCCATACAATGCTACCACCGGCTAAAAAGACATATTCTGTAGAAGAACCAACACTAGTATATATTGTGCCAGTTTAAGTAGTATAGTGTTTGGGCGTACCAGATCAAAAATGGGGTGTTTTAGCAAAATGATCTCGTATTCTGGAATATATAGTTATTTAATTTGATGGAATATATAGTTATTTAATTTGATGGAATATATAGTTATTTAATTTGATGGAATATATAGTTATTTAATTTGATGGAATCTATAGTTGTTCAATCTGATGGAACCAAGGTCTGCACACTTCATCTATAGTTTATAAAAATGCGTGACTTTCTCGGAAAAATCACCAAGCGTGACATTCTCGGAAAACAGGGAATGAGTCATCACCTATAGCTATTATTTCTCACGTGACGTCATGTGTTAGTTGCATAAAGAAATAATATCTCATATAATAATATAGATGAGTTGTAATTTAGTAATCCACAATGAATTGAAGAATATGGGGGAGTTGACATGTCCTTTTTGTGATCAGCTATTGGTCAAAGTTGTTAAAAGTGTGAAAGCACCTTGCTGTGATAAACAGAAAATGTTTAATGATGATGGTGAAAATGTTTGTCTAAATTGTGGTTCAGTCCACGGCTATGACTATTGTAAGGAGTACGTTGACTTTCATAATAATATGTATAAAATAAAGCGAAAATCTGTATATCACCGGAAGTACCATATTGAAAATGTGATAAATGGTATATGTCACAAGAATAGATTTCAAATTTCTGTAAAAGATAAGGGTAAAATATTGAAAATATTCCAAGAGATAGACAAAGTGCTTCCCTTGGTGAATAAGAATCGTAAAAGGATGATAAGTACGAAATTTATGCTTAAGCAAATATTTTTAATGCTTGATCTTCCATTTGATGAAATAAAAGTTACTAGATCAAAAAAAGACGCTTGGATTTTATGATCAATATTGGGTTGAGATTCTATTGTTGAGATTTGATAAGATTATTCGTATTATCAAGCAGTGAATTTTTCATCATATTTCTGTAGGTACTTATCAATAATTGGACTATTGTCAGTCACATAATCATCGATATTCTTCATTGAGATTTGTATACTTGAAGCATCAAAATCACCACTTCTCAACTTGTCTTTTATTGAATTGAGTAGATGTTGATAGCTTTGATAAGCATATGTGCAATTTTGGATTTTCAAATCTAGGTTTTTATGCTTCATCCACCCTTGTATCAAAAGTGCTGCTGTACTGATGGCTACCAAACTAACACCACCTGTTGCCACACTTGTGGCGAGACCCCCAGTTGCAAAGATGATGGACAAGGAATTCCCCAGTAATTTCCATTTTTTGAACCGTTTAACCGCCTGTTTATGAGCCCAACACTTTCTGTGATATGTTCGGTAATAGGATTTTAATTCATTTACCTGATCTTCTGTTAATTCACCTGAAATATGGTTCCAGTTGAATATGCTTTTTCGATTATCTGTCATATATATCATTTATATTATAATTCTTTTGCGAATACAATAAATTAATCCAGAGATTTGACCACATAATGGAGATCTCTTCATTAGTTTTGATGTTGCATTTTTTGGTATGGCATAACAATATCCCCGGTCTAATGAATAACGATTATAGAATCTTCCATAAGCATCATGGAGAATACTATGTGAGTGTATTACATCAATCCAACCAAGTGTTCTTTCAAAAAATCGTGTAATACGACCATTTCCTGGACCAATAAGTCCTATATCATTATGAATATATAAAATGTTGTCAATTGAAAGTATTGTTTTGAAATGCTTATAGTGCAAATATTGGTATACAAGACATGATTTCAATATTGTGTCATCAACATAAATATGTTGTTGTTTGGTTTGATTAAAAAGACAGCTAACGTATTTGATTATATCTTCTATCATATATTATATCGTTGGATTAAAATTTGATGATGATCTAAAATTTTTTTTTCATCTAATATAAAATCTAAGTATACACAGAAAAAAATAATACTACCATCTAAAGGTGCAATGGAATTTGGATTTAAATCACCCAAAGTCATTTGTTGACTACCAGTTCTATTAGCAGATGTAAAACTTCCAATATGTTTTTTGTTCCAATAGATCTTACTTTTGTCAGTATTTGGAGAAGATAAATTTTCCCAATGAACAGATAAACAATGCCAAACATTAATTTTACCCAAATCATTTACGGAATAATCAGCTATTTTTTTGAAATTTTGTATGGATACTGCTGGACCAAAATACACACAATTTGATTCATCAACACCGCTTATTGCTAAATTTGAACCATTGTAATAGCTGACAAACTTGTCATATCCTCCATCATCATGGCCAAAAAGCCCATTTTTCCATGGATTACCACCAGTATTTGAATTCAATTTATAAACAATGAAAATATTGACAGCATTATTATTCAAATTAACTTGACTTATCATTCTTGTTGTTCCATCAAACTTCAAAAAATAACGCCCATTAAGTTTCTCAGCCTTGGTACAAACAGTGGGTCTTAAATTTATATTTGATTGAAATCCATTATTTTCTTCATTTGAGAGATCAAATAATATACTAATTCTTCTGTTTGCATTCATATCTAAAAAATTATAATTCGCTCTGTCAATTTGATAAACGGATTTTGCATATATTCTGATAAATTCTGAGACCCATAAATCTAAAAAACTATCTCTGACAATATCAGAAACTTGTGATTTAACAACAACATGATTGTCATCATTGCCGGCTTTTACATTTGTAAGAAGTTTGTCTCCAAGATCATAGTGGCCATCTTGTGTCAATTTGAATCCATCACCCTTGGGACCAGTCAAACCTATATTACCTTGATCACCTTTATCACCTTTGGGACCAATTGCACCAGCATCACCTCTATCACCTTTTGGGCCTCTTTCACCAGTTCTTGTATTATCTTGATTTTGTGGAGAATTAAAAACTCCCATTATAATATTAATTTAGATTAAAGTGTGAACGGATTGTTTTATACAATACATCTGTTCCTCCCCACCCCCATCATATTTTTAAAAATAAAATTTTATGCAAGAAACTCAGCAGTAAGCGTTACTCTTGTTTTATTGTTAAGTCCGGTAATTTTAAACTTTAGTGCAGTAGCTGTTGAAAAATACAAGTGTGTCCTAATGTTTGACAAAACTATCCACCCAGTTTCCCCTTTGGAAATATTGTGAGATGTAAGCCGTTGTTCTTTTCCTCCAACAGTAACATAAACACGAAAAGAACCATTTTGTGGCACGGAAGTGCGGTCATAAAAATGTAAATCGGTGCGAATCAATTCTTTAAAAAACGGTGTATATGGAGCCCAAAACGTTGGCATAGAAAAAACATCTTCTGATGCGGAAGAGCCGGTTAACAAAGAACTTACTATTTTATAAACTAACCCTGATAAAATTAAAGGGCGTGGAACTTTTATTTGATTTGAGGTAATTTCGAATAACAGATCATTTCCATTGTAAATATTATGTCCGTTCAGGTTCAAATTTCCACCCAATTTTGGATCTTTAATTAGATAAGTGTTCATATTGATATCATTCAGCATTGTCAATTCATCATTTTGACCGTCAAATAAGTTTGATGAATTATTAATCAAAGTATGTCCATTCAAATCTAAATCAGTTTGTAATTGTATTTTTTCATTTACGATTTTATAAGCTTCTGCGAAGTCGTAAACACTTGATGGAACGTCTACAGCTTCAAAATCAATACCATATGCAACACAATGAACTTTGTACTTATTTGGATAAGTTGGGTTAGCATTAATATGAATCGTACAATATAAATATTCAGGTGGTGAACTTGCTGATGGTTTTTCAATCCATAATAAATATCTCGAATGATCTTCATTTCTGTTATCAAATTTTCTCCCTACAGTTTTATGAATTGTAATTCCACCAGTTGCACTGAATGTTACACTACTAAGACTCATTCCTTCATAATCAGGAAATAGCCATTCAAGAATGAAAGTGTATTTTCCATCTTTTATTGTGTACATATTAAATCCAATTCTAGCTCTGTAAATATGATTGGCTTCTTTATTCAAGTCTATATCAATGACCTTTTTTGAAATCAAATGCGGTGAACGAGGTAAATTGACATATCCATTAACTTTCAAGCCATATTCAGTACTAACTTCATCGATATCATTCATCAAATATTTGAAAGCATTCTTTGGATGAGAAGCAGATGAAATATGACTTTTTTCTAATTGATCTAAATTTACGTCATCGGTTTTATTTGTTCCTTCTTTTAAGTTAATGATTTTATGCCCTCCAAGTTTCATATCCGCTGCCATCGCATTTGTTCCATTCAATAATAAAGTGTTTGCTCTCATAACTATTCCAGCTCGATTTAAAACTCTGAAGTTCACTGCATCAGTTTCATTCGACGGTTCCGCTAAATTCGTCACTCTATTTCCACCCATCGACAAATCGCCATACATTGCAGTCGAACCGTCTCGTCGAAGAAAATACTCGTTAGTATATCTTTTTGTAACCGCATCATCTAAATTGACCGGTGGAGCAAGATCAGTAATGGCATTGTTGTTCATATTCAGATTTTGTTGTGCAATCGTATCGAGTTTGGTTTGCAACCTCTGGTCCACATAACTTTTGTTTACAGCATCTTGTGGGTTTGAGGGGTTATCCTGCGGGTTGATGATTTTGTTTGATTTCATGTCAATATTACTACCAAACGCAACATGGCCGTTTTCAATTTCATACGCTGGGTCATGGAGAAAGTAAGACAAATTGGTATGAAAGCCATAGGCCCCATAAACGATGATATGTGTTTTGGTGTTAGACGCAGGAGCTGTGCTGGAAAGTTCCACCTGTATTACCGCTTGCCCACCACTGGTTTTTTCGATTCGGAAAAGTTTTTTCATGTAACCATCAACGTGTGGAGTTTCAGGAAAAGGTTTTTGAAACGGCTGTCCCGCATCTCGTATATTTACAGTTGGAAGGAATATATCGACTGTTGCACTTCTTGGATCAGATGGTGAGTAAAACTCAACAACAAAAGTGTACTGACTGTTTCTCAAAGATGTCAAATCAAAACGAATTTTGGATGTAAAGTTACCACTATGTGAAATGATAAAAGACAATGAGGACTTATTTATGTGGTATGGTGATCTATCAAAATTCTCAATTTGAAGGTTTGTTGCATCACTGACTGCAGAAGACTTGGATATGTCTTTTAACAGAAAAGCGAATGGGTTGCGTTGGGTACCAGATGCTGATAAAATAAGGTCATCAACATACTTTTTGTTGGCAGAATCTTTGTCAGAAGTTGGAGCCCCAACATTTGTTATTTCATTGTCACCCATGTCAAGATCACCAGTCATTGCAACACTTCCATCTTTTTTAAGAAATGGTGAAACATCAATGCCAGTAATTCCAGCAATTTCAGTATCAACATACCCCTTTGTGGCTGTATCATTGTTTGCTGTTGCCGCTGCTACATTTGTAATTTTGTTGTCACCCATGTTCAGATCACCAGTCATCGGGTTTGTTCCATCCAATAATAATGTGTTTGTCCTGATACTTAGTATATTTCGTTGTACATAACCTAAATTAACCGCATCATAAGTACTAACTCGAGATGATGAACTAGGGAATGGTATACCACTGATTCTGTTGCCACTCATGTTCAGATTACCAGTCATTGCAACACTTCCATCTTTTTTTACATATGGAGACATGTCTATATTTGGGGTATGATCATCAACATATTTTTTGTTAGCAGCATCTTTATCATCAGTTGGAGCCGCAAGATTTATAATTTTATGGTTATCAAAATCAAGGTTTGCAGACATTTTATTGGTTCCATATACATCCAAAAAATTGATGTTCACATAGTTTCTGTTGACAGCATCATGAGGGTCTGATGGAATGTCATTAAGGTTCATGATTCTATTATTTTTCATGTCAATTTTACCACCAAAAGCAACATTGCCGTTTTCAATTTCATACACTGGGTCGTGAATATGTGATAAAATGATATTAGAAAATCCATAAACACCATAAACTATGACATGATGTTTGGCATTATTTGATAAATATGGTGAGATCAACAATAACTCCATTGATGTGGAACCATGACTTGTTTTTTCAAGGAAGAATATTCTTTTGAGATAACCATCAACAAGATGAGTCTTTGGAAATGCTCTTTTTATTGAATCCTTTCTTTCAATTAAATTTGATGACAAAACATCATCATCAACTGTTGCATTGTTTGGATTACCATCAGTATAAAACTCAACAACTAAAGTGTACTTTGAAACTTCCAATTGTGTCAGATCGAAACGAAGAACAGTTGTAAGACCAGCAGAAGGAATCACAAAAGACAATGATTTTTTATTGATATTGTATGGGCTTTTATTATAGTCTTCTAATTGCATATTATTCGCATTTCTGATAATGGTTGTTTTTGATATATCTTCAAGAAGAAATTTAAATGGATTTTCCCTTGTTCCTTCAATTGATAAAACAGAATCGTTTACGTATCTCATATTAACAGCATCTTTGTTAGAAGTTGGGTCTGCTACATTACTAATTTTTTTGTTTTCAATGTCATAATTACCATCTTGTGTTAATTTGAATCCATCACCTTTGGGACCAACAGCTCCAGTAGCTCCTTGTGGACCAATTGCACCTGTATTACCTTTTGGACCTCTATCACCTTTTTCACCTTTGGGACCAATTGCACCTGTATTACCTTTTGGACCTCTATCACCTTTTTCACCTTTGGAACCAATTGGACCAGCTGGGCCTCTTTCACCAGTTCCAGTTTTTGTTTTATCTTGATTTTGTGGAGAATTAAATACTCCCATATAATATTAGATTAGATAACACAGTAAAGTTTGTTCTATCAATTACCATTGTTGTCATTGTTACCATTGTTGCCATTGTTGTCATTGTTGTCATTGTTGCCATTGTTGTCATTGTTGTCATTGTTGTCATTGTTGCCATTGTTGTCATTGTTATCTTTTTTACCTTTTGTAGGCATTTCATATGTATATATATTTGGATTGAATGTTGCCATATAATATTAGATTAGATTAAACTGCACCATAAAAATTTCTCTTGATTGTCTTCATCGGCTTGTCAACATAACAGAAGGAATATGGTTTCTTGGTGGCTTCAATGTATTTCTTCTTGTCTATTCCAAGTTCTTGTGCAATCAAGTTCCTTTCTCTTGAGGATGGGAAATCATAAATGCAGAAGTGACTGCAATTGAGTCTGATTGATTTTGACAGCCATAGAATGATTGTGTGAGATATATGACTGAACAGTTCTTGTGTCTTCCCTGAATGAAATAGCTGATTATCTGATCTTGTTTCTTGTCAGTGAAAAATCATCAAAAACAACCAATCGCTGCAAATCTGTGTCTTTTATTTGTTCAACTGGCAATATCTCTTCTTGACTGCAAACCAAGGCAGGATATCCAATGTGACTGCTTATTTCATCCATTACTTTCCGTAGATATTGATACTTGTCTTGATCTAAATTTTTTGCATAAAGATGTATCTGATCATAATAAACCAATGGTTCCATAATCAGATGCATGAACAATGTTGTCTTTCCAGATCCAGAATTACCAGCCAGCAGCATCCTGAAAGTGTCTTTTGGCATATACGGATACAACTGTCTGAATGAATTCTTTGAACCCTGAATATCATAATTAGGGATTTCCATATGTTAATAGTTTAGATTAGTCTAACACAATTGTATATGGATATAGAACGAATGAAAAGGCTTCTTAAAAGTGGAATTGAAGCTGGAAACAAAACAAGAGAAGTTCGTGATGTTATCAAGACTTATGAATACAGAAAACAGGATGCATATGATACAACATCAGAATTGCTGAAACCCTCTATTGATGTCCAGAAGAGTGTGAAAGAAAGTGTTGACAAAAAACAGGATGAAGTTATTGAACAGTTGAAACAAAATCAACAGGCTTTAACACAAGGACTTGATGATGTTATTGAAGCTAATCGCAGAGCAATTACAATGGGAACGGAATCGGATACCCAACATATTATCGATCGATAACTATTTCGATAGAGATGACAGAATTATATTGAAAAATAACAAGCTTTTGAAACCATCCGATTTAACTCAAGTCACCCCACAAAAACTTATCGAGGAAAAGAAAAAAGCTAGAGAAATAGCCCTGAATATGGGAAGAAGAAAAAAAATCAATCACTCCAGAAGAAAATGAATCTCATAAAAGAGAAATACAAACTTTGAAGAAATACAGAGAAACGATTGATGATGTATTAGCTTCTTACAAATACAAAACAGGGAAAGGAATGGGTTCAAGGGGTGCATTTTTGGGTGACATGCTTTCACGTTTACAGTTGCTTGGTGGATCTATTTCAGCCGGCAACAATAGCATGGGTGTAAGAAATGAATTCACAAAAATATTGCATACATTGAACAGACTGGGAATCCTGAAAACCGGTGAGCTGAATAAAATAATGATGAAATATCTAATGTAAAAGTATATGACAGAAATTTCATTACGATTCAACAGTAAAAACAGAGACAAAATTGGTGTCAGTAAGAGTCATGATTTTGAAAAAAGATTCAATACACCTCTTAAATTAACGAATGATTTGAAATATGAAATGGCTGTGAATGTTATCAATATGACATACAGTTGGTACAATATCAGAGATATTTTTGAAAATAATCAAATGAAATACAGCTATGACAAAGGTGTAAACTGGGAAACAATAACATTCGTTGACGGGATGTATTCATACGACGATATCAATAGTTACATTCATGAGTATATGAGTAAAAATAGCCATGTACTGAATCCATCTGAAACAGACAAATCAAAATTCATGTATGGTATTAACATGTATTTCGTTTTGTCATCATATCGCATTTTGATTGAACTTGATGAAAACTATCGAGTGGATCTGAGAAATAATGATTTCAGAAAACTTATCGGTTTCGATTCAAAATTAGTTTCAGCCACAGAATATGGAACAAATCTACCTGATATTACGAGAGGAGTAGATGAAATTTATATCAATTGTGATATGGTGATAGATAGCATTGTTGATGGAAATAGTCAGAAGTTTACCTTTCACTTACAAACCTCGTTTTCTTTCATGGAATCCTGTCTCAACACATACAATCAGCTCAATACGTTTTTATGTCACTGATTCTTCTAGACAGCCAGTTGATTTAAATGGGATAGATTGGTATATTGAGTTATTCTTGAGAGGTGTGGAATTATAAAACCTAATAGTATATGAAACGGTTTGAGTTTAAAAAATATGAACAACATGGTGAAGGTATTGTGACTGACATTATCAAAACAGCTGGAAAAAAGCAGCAGAAAAAGCAGCCACAACAATTGGTGAACATGCTGGCAAAAAGCTGGTGACAAAATCATAGAACTTTTGAAAAATAGAAAAAGTGGAAACAAGAGTGGAACTGAGAGTGTGAGCCAGACTGGTGGTTTAATCAAAAGAAAGAGAGGTCGACCACGTAAAATAAAATAACTTTTATCTAACACAATAATATATGTCAAACTATCGTGACTCAAAATATATCGAAAGATATGAAGATGTAGTGTTCGAACTAGAGACAGCACTTATTACTGTAGTAGCAAATAATGCTCATCAGAGGAAAACAGGTTACCGTTTCGTTGTTGATAACAGTGGAGAGACTACACCATTTGACTGGTATAATGCCCGTTTTAATGTTATTTTCAAAGAAAATAAGCTTGCAGATGGAGCTAACATTGCTGCTGCAGATCGAAATGGTATTGTTAATTCAGTTCACGCTCTTATTAACACCATTAATGTAAAAATGAATGGTATTGATGTTTATGAATGCCGTGATGCAAACCAAGCCACAAATATTAAGTCATTGCTTGAGTATTCACAGGGTTATGCTGTAAGTCAGGGAACCAATGAGTTCTTCTATCTTGACACCAGCAGAGGTGCTGAAAACAGAGTGGCACAAGCTGCTTATAACAAAGGATTCTCAGATCGTAAAGCTTTGCTTAATGATGGTGGTGAAATAAATGCAGAGATAGCATTGAACAGATACGGTTTTTTCAAGAGCTTTTGGGATGAACTCATGCCTAACTCAAAAGTAGAGGTGAATCTGACACTTGAGAGTGATGACAATATGATTTGGCAAGCTACTGATGAATGTCGTGTGGTACTAACTAAATTCCAGATAATTGTTCCTCGTATCATTTTCAATTCTGCGGGAAAGTCCTTATACATGAGCAAGTATCTTGACAACAGAAAGTGGACTTACATGAGAGAAATGGTTGAGAGAGGCAATTCAACAAGACAATAGACTGCCAATTTCCGTATTTCCACAGGAATAAACAAACCCAGGGATGTCTTTGTATTCATCATCAATGATGCCAATGATTCTGATCAGACAGCCAATAAATTTCTCTATAACACCTTTTCAGTTGCAAATAACCGAACTTTGACTGATTGTTATCTTGAGGTTGGCAACGGAAATGATTATCCAGAGGTTCATTATAAACCATCAACAGAACCAACAAGAGTATTTAGAGATGTTTTGAAATATGTTCAAGCTGTAAATGATTTCAGTGAAAGTACCCTTCTTAACAGGGGCAACTTCGGTACAATATTCCCTTTTGTTTATTTCGATCTGACGAAACAGAAACAGGATATCAAAGATGGAATGACAAAACTGACTTTCAAATACACTTTGAGTGCTGCAACAAATGCTGATTATAGTGTGTATGCATTGGTACTCTATGAGCAGGATATTGAGATGAGAAAGACTGATGGAAAATTAATTCTGAGATCAATGTAAATGGAATAATTAATTGGAAATAATTAATTGAATTAAATAAATAATTGAATAAATTAAATAAATTAAATAATTAAATTAAATGATTGTTTGTATTAAATACAATTTAGTATAAACATATATTATATGACTACTTATCATCCACATGGTGTGAGACTATCAAAAAGTCAGAAACAAAAGCTAGCAAAAGCTTATGCAACAAATTCGCCTGTAACAATAAGGTTGTCGCATAGTGAATTATCGGGAAATGATCAACTAATGTTGACTAAGACACAAATCAACAAACTGATTAAATCAAGTAGATCAGGAAAAGGTTCAGACATCAAAATATCAAAATCACAAATCAGAAAAGCTGTTGTAGAAGGAGGCTCTCTTTGGTCCAGTCTTTTTTCACTTGGAACAAGACTATTGCCTTATGCAGGTAAAGCAGTAGCTAAAGCGGCTCCAGCATTGGCTACAGGTTCTCTTTCTTCATTAGCAAGTCTCGGTGTTGATAAACTATTTGGGAAGAAACAAAGTGGAGGATTTCTTATTCCTAATGCCAATTTATCCCAATTATTGAATGTAGGAAATTTATTGAATACGAGACAGATGGCTGATGTTATCCAAAAAATGCAGTATGGTGGAGACGTTGTTATAAAACCAACAAAAGCGCAGACTGGAAAGGGTATTGGAACAATACTCGCCAGTATTGGAATTCCTTTGGCTATAGAAGCAATCAGAAAATTAACTGGAAAAGGTTTGCATGTTGAAAGCAGCCGTCCAAGACGGTCATTACCTGTTCACGTTCCAGATCACATTGTAGTTAATAAAAATAAAAGTGGTGGGAAACATGCTATGATGCCATGGCTATCCCCTCCTGTTTTTGGTACATGGGATAACCCAATAGGCATGGGAATGAAAAAAAAAAAGAAAAACCAAAGGAAAAGGACTTCTACTAGGACCAAACAGTCCATTCAATTCAATCCCCATACTAGGAACCATTTTGTAAACAAACCCTTATCCAACTTTGATTTAATCAATTGGGTGAAACAACTTGGAATAAAACATTTTAGAGGAGTATTTTCAAGAGACAATCTTCCTAGACAAATAAAAAACAATGAATGTGGGATAGTCAATCTTGATTCCAAAATTGGACCTGGTACTCATTGGGTTTGTTATAGGAATTTCAAAAATGATAGATACTGTGAATACTTTGACTCATTTGGTTTAATGATGCCAACAGAAGTACAGAAATACATGGCTACAAGTGGAAAACAACTTGAATACTCTGGTGATGAGATACAATAAAGGGATTCAGTCTTGTGTGGATATTGGTGTTTGTACTATCTTCTTGAGAGACAAAAAGGCAGATCTATTCTGAATACAATACACAATTCCAAATTCAGTCCAACAGATACGAGTGTCAATCACAGATTCATTACAGACTACTTTGAAAATATCTAACTTATATGTATAATGGTGAAATCATATTGTGTTAAACAGAAGAAAGTCACTGAATGTGTACCAGGAAGTGAAAGATATCAGAAGACTAAAAATGGTCGAACTGTGATGAAATGTACTTGTGCTGAATGTGGAATCACAAAGACTAAATTTGTCAGAAATCGGGGAAACTAATTAGCCCGTCTGAAGGGGCGGGCATACTAGATTCGGCAGCAGACATGGCACTAACTGGATTCTTAGAACATGGTGTCCCTTATTTAGCGAAGAAGGGTGTTGAAATGGGTAGATATTATGCATCAGAAGCAATGAGAAATCCAAAGCTGCAAAAGAAATTAATTGACAAAGGACTTTCCCTCGCAAAGCCTGCAATCACAAAGGTTGGGTCAGAAGCTTTGAAACAACTCTCAACAAAAGTGAGACCAAATATTCGTTACAAAACAGATATCAAAGGATTAGATTATGGCGGTGCTATTGACATTCATAAATTAATTGGAAAAATACCAAAACCCAAAGCTGGCTGGACACCAAGTAAATATAAATATATGGGCCTTACAATCCATTGCATGAGCAGTTGGAATATGATCCAAATACTGGTGAGGTCTTGAAATGGAATGTACAACCTTATAACAAAGTGGATGAAATAGCAGCTTACCATGATATTTGTTATGATATGGGAAAAAATAAAGGCGATTGTGATAGAACAATGGTCGAGTCACTAGATCAAATACCATATGGTGAGATGCCAAAATGGGGTCAAACAGCCAGATTCTTAATTGACAAAAAACAGAAACTTGGTCTCGGTGTTTCAAAAAACGGAAAAAGCCGTCGAGTGAAGAAAACTGGCAAGAAAAACTAGCTGATGAATTACATGCAGCCATAAAACGAAATTTCACTCGGCGGCGTGTGATTGTAAATAAAATTGATGAAATATGGGCAAGTGATCTAGTTGAAATGCAACAGTTCAGTAAATGGAATAAAGGTTATCGATATCTTCTCATGGTTATTGATGTCTTCAGCAAATATGGTTGGATTGTCCCATTGAAGGATAAGAAAGGTGAATCTGTCACTGAAGCATTCAAAACAATATTCAAGGAAGGCAGAAAACCACAGTATTTATGGGTCGACAAGGGAAAAGAGTTTTACAACAAACACTTGAAGGACTTGCTAGAGAAACATAGTGTACAGATGTACTCAACTGAGAATGAAGAGAAGTCATCAGTAGTTGAAAGATGGAATAGGACAATGAAGTCCAAAATGTGGAAGCAGTTCACTGTTCAAGGTAATACACAGTATTTAGACATGTTACCAAAATTAGTGAAAAAGTACAACAACACAAAACATTCAAGCATAAAGATGACACCCGTTGAAGCATCTGATAAGAGGAATGAAGGAACTGTTTACTTCAATTTGTATGGTGATATGAAAACATTAAAACAGAAACCGAAATTCAAAATAGGTGATAAGGTTCGAATATCTAAGTATAAAAGAAAGACTTTTGACAAGGGCTATACACCAAATTGGACAGAAGAAGTGTTTACAGTTGATAAGATCCAATACACTAATCCAATCACTTACAAACTAAAAGATCTCAACGATGAAGAAATACAAGGGAGTTTTTATGAAGCTGAATTATTAAAAGCCAGACAGGATGTATTCCGTATTGACAAAGTCATTCGCAGAGATTACAAGAAGAAACAAGCTTTGGTGAAGTGGAAGGGTTACAGTGATGACTTCAACAGTTGGATACCGTTCAAGGATTTAAAAGACATATTATAAAGAGAAAATTATCTAACATATATGTGAAGGAGACCTACAGTATATCTGTTATTTGCTATTATGTAGCCAAGAATATTATTATTCCTGACTATATTTAAACACAGGTCGAAAATGAATTAAAAAAATAAATTATTATAATATACAAATGCAAAAATATTCCTACAATAATAAAGAATTGGATGTATCAATAGATTGCTATCTTGATGAAAAAATGAGATTTGGTTCAGAGGTAGAGACATAGCTTCTATTCTTGAATATAAAAATCCACAAAAAGCTATCAAAGATCATGTTTTATCTGATGATAGAATCTTAAGAGACCACAAAATCAGCATAAATTCACGATGTAACAAAACGTTACCTCGTGCTGAGGCCACTGATTCACGATGTAACAAAACGGTCCCTCGTGCTGAGACCATTGAAAAAACTTTCAAATGTTTTTTTATAAATGAATCAGGATTTTATTCACTAATACTGTCCTCTAAAAAACAGGAAGCAGCAAAATTTAAACATTGGGTTACATCTAAAGTGTTGCCATCAATCAGAAAACAGGGGTATTACAATCAGTTCAATGACAGAAGCAATAATATGCTGATGATTGAAAGTGAAGATGATCTGCACTACAAGATTGTGTCATTCATCAGAAAGAAATATGAAGGTGCATTAATGGTGGCGGGGTTAGGTGAAAATCAAATAAGCTCAAACATGCGAATCAGAAGTTATAAGAAAGGATATATGGCTGGACAGTGTGATTTAATGCTGATGAATCCCACAAGAAAACATAGTGCTCTTTGTCTTGAATTCAAAAGCCCAACAGGTGTGTATAAAGTGTCAGACAAACAGTCTGATATGAAGCTAATGTATGAGAAAAACAACTGCAAATACATCATGAGCAATAGTTTCGAAGACTTGATTCATGAAATAACTAACCACATGGAAGAGAGCAAATTATACTTATCAAGAAGGAAAGATTTAAAAGAAAATTAAATTGATATAAAAATAAAAATATATAGATTATATATGGAGAATCAAAATGTTAAGAGAGGTCGGGGAAGGCCTAGAGTTCTCAGTGATGAGGAAAGAAAAAAACACAAGACTACCTATATGCTAAATAAAGAATGGTACTGTAACATATGTAAGACAGGACGTAACTACACAATGGCAGGGAAATCTTGTCATATTAAAACAAAAAAACATCAAAAAAATATTCTTCAATAATTACAATTCAAAAGGATCCAGTAATTGGATCAATTGAATTCTCAACCATATTTAAACACAGACGGAAATGTTTTAAAGAAATAATAACTATAGATATATCATAAATGGAAAAAATTATCGAAACTAGTAGTAATATGGACAAGAAAAGTTTGAAAAAACTGAGCAAATCCCAGCTCATTAATTTACTGCTTAAGAATCAACAGCAGAAGAAGCCAAAGGTTGTTATAGTTGATGATTACACACCAACCCCCCACCGAGGACCAAAACACTGAAGAAAATAAATCAAAGACCGACTGTCAAAGAATTGGTCGATTACTTCGAAAGAAAAAGATTACCAGCACCACCAAAAGAATGGTTGGAAGAAATAGAACAATTGAAAAAGAGACCGATCCCAGCGCCGAGAACCAAACAGGTGATTCAGAAACCAACACCTACACCAAGGACTAAAATAGAGCAAACAGAGAAAGCTCTGAAGGGTTTCACAAAATCTTTTGAAATCAGTATAAAAAATAACAAAGACCCGCTTGCGCAACTGCAAAACACAAGAAAGGCTGTTGCACGTAATATTATAAAATTGTTGAATGAAATTAAAGGTCTCAAATTCGTTGAAACGCTAAAGGTAACATTCGCAAAAATGACTGACGGAGCAATAGAATACAAAACCGCATATTTCAACAGTGTAGCTCAAACAATTGTGAATAATCTGGAAGTAACTGAATCACTACAGTTGTCAAAAGACCAAATAATGAATAAGATTGCAGTTTGGGTATCTGAAGGTTCAGGTTGGACTGTTGATTCAGTTGATAGTCATTATCTTAATGTTGTGAAATATCAACCGATGAGAGGCTCCTCATACATTAAACTACCAAATGAACTCAGAAACAGTGCGAAGGGTTTAATTAACTTGAAAAATGAGGATAATGAATGCTTCCGATGGTGCCACATCAGACACCTGAACCCACAAGAGAAATACCCACAGAGGGTTAAAAAATCAGACAAGCAATACATTGAAAAATTGGTTTATACAGGGATTGAATTTCCAGTGACTACCAAACATTACAATAAGATTGAAAAACAAAATGAGATCAACATCAATGTTTTCGGTTATGAGGATAAACAACCATATCCAATATATGTATCAAAAGAGAAATATGCAGACTGCTTGAATCTGCTTCTTATAACTGAAAATGAAAACAAGCATTATGTGCTAATCAAAGATTTCAATAAGTTTATGTACAATCAAACAAAGCACAAAGAAAGAAAACACTTTTGTATGCACTGTCTTCAATGCTTCAGCTCTGAAAGGGTTCTGAATGATCACAAGGACAACTGCATGCAAGTAAATGGCACACAGGCAATAAAAATGCCAAACAAAGATAACAACATACTGAAATTCAACAACTTTCATAAACAACAGCAGGTACCATTTGTGATCTATGCTGATTTTGAGGCCATCACTGAAAAAATACACGGTTGCCAACCCAACAGTGATAAATCATATACTGAAGCCTATCAGAAGCATACTGATTGTGGATATGGTTACAAAGTTGTTTGTTGTTATGATGATAAATACAGCAAACCAGCAGTAATATACAGGGGTGAAAAGGCTGTGTACAAATTTATGGAAGCTATGCTGGAGGAAGTGAAATATTGCAAGAATGTTGTGAAAACAAATTTTAACAAACCATTGAAAATGACTAAAGATGATGAAGAGAAGTTCCAAAAACCCAAAGTTTGTCACATTTGTGATAAAAAATACACTGACAAAGATATCCGAGTTCGAGATCATTGTCATATTACCGGCAAGTACAGAGGTTCTGCTCACCAAGATTGTAATCTGAAACTCAGAGTGAACCCAGATGAAATAAAGATACCAGTCATATTTCACAATCTAAGAGGCTATGATAGTCATTTTATTATGCAGGAGATTGGAGCCATTGTTAAGAAGCACACTTACAAAAACAAGAAAGGTGAAGACTGTCAAATGAATATCAATGCTATCTCAAATAACATGGAGAAGTATATGGCTTTCATGCTTGGCAATCACTTGACCTTCATTGATAGCTTCCAATTCATGAGCTCCAGTTTGGAAAAACTTGTAGGCAATCTACCAAAAGAAGCCTTAAAATACACCTCACAAGAGTTCAAGGGAAAGGATCTTAATTTGATGGCGCAAAAAGGTGTTTATCCTTATGACTATATGGATAGTTTCGATAAATTTAACCAAAAGCTGCCGTCAAAAGAAGAATTCTACAGTATATTGAGTGATGAGCATATATCAGATGAAGACTATGCGCATGCTCAAAATGTGTGGAATACATTCTCAATCAAAAATATGGGCGATTATCATAACCTGTACCTTAAAACAGATGTACTCCTACTGGCTGATGTATTTGAAAACTTCAGAAAAACATGCCTTGAGTACTATAAACTGGACCCGTGTCACTATTTCACATCTCCCGGTTTATCATGGGACGCCATGCTTAAAATGACTGACATTAAACTAGAATTGATGACTGATATTGATATGTTCCAGTTCATTGAAAAGGGTCTGCGCGGTGGTATCAGCTATATTGCCAACCGTTACGGTAAAGCAAATAATAAATACATGAAAGAGTATGACGAGAAGGCGCCCTCGAAGTACATCATGTATCTTGATGCTAATAATTTGTATGGTTGGGCTATGAGTCAATATTTACCAACAGGCGGATTCAGATGGATGACACAAAAACAGATCAATAATTTAGACCTGGCTAAGTATAAAGAAGACAGCAACAAAGGTTTGATACTTGAAGTTGATTTAGAATACCCCCAAGAGTTACATGATCTTCACAATGACTATCCACTTGGACCGGAAAAGGTCAAAGTGACTGGGGACATGCTATCAGATTATTGTAAAAACATCGCGAAGAAATATAAAATATCAACTGGTCTGGTACATAAACTGATACCAACATTAAGCAACAAAGAAAAATACGTGCTCCATTATAGGAACCTCCAATTATATACTGATCTCGGTTTGAAAATAACTAAAGTCCATCGAGTGTTAGAGTTCAATCAATCCCCATGGTTGAGACAGTACATCGACTTCAACACTCAGAAAAGAACTGATGCCAAAAATGCCTTTGAGAAAGACTTTTTCAAGCTGATGAATAACAGTGTATTTGGAAAAACGATGGAAAACCTCAGAAAGCGAGTAGACGTCAGATTAGTCACCGATGAAAAGAAACTATTGAAATTAGCTAGTAAACCCACTTATGTTAGCAGTAAAATCTTCAATGAAAATCTAGTAGCTGTTCATAAGACAAAAGAAACACTCACCCTGAACAGGCCGGCATACGTGGGGATGTGTATTCTAGACCTTAGCAAGACACTGATGTACGATTTCCATTACAACTACATTAAAGAGAAGTACGGTAACAAGGCCAAGCTGCTCTTCACAGACACAGACTCACTGACCTATGAAATTGAAACCCAAGACGTCTATAGAAATTTCTGGAACGATAAAGATAAATTCGATAACAGCGACTACCCTGAAAGCTCGCCGTATTTCAATAAGACTAATAAAAAAGTTATTGGTAAATTCAAAGATGAGGCAGCAGGAGTACCCGTTTGCGAATTCATCGGTCTACGATCGAAAATATATAGCTATATGAAAGATAACCAAAATGGAGGAAAAACAGCAAAAGGAATAAAAAAGAACATAATCAAAAATAAAATCAAACATGAAAATTATAAAGACACTCTATTCAATAATAAACAGATATATCATAAAATGAAAACAATCAGAAGTCAGAACCATCAACTTGGAAGTTATGAGATAAATAAAGTATCACTCAGCTGCTTTGACGACAAGCGGTATATTCACGATAATGGCGTGACAAGCTTTGCATATGGACATTATAAAATCTAGCTGTTGCGGTGTTTTTATCACCTCAAACCCACTGATTTGCCCAGTTCAGGATAGAATCTTGAATCTTAGCACATGTGGACTCAAAACTAGTAGTAAGTTTTTCTAATGAAGGCATCCTTTCTCTGTATGGCAAAATATCTGACCAAAAAATAAACCAAATTCTGAACCAGTTGGTTAGATTTTTGGTTTTGGTTAATTTATGGGTCGACTTTTGATTGGTTAGAAAAATCATGCGACCGTCTCGTGACTTAGAATAATAGCTATAGGCGATGACTCATTTCCTGTTTTTCCGAGAATGTCACGCTTGGTGATTTTTCCGAGAAAGTCACGCATTTTAATACGAGATCAAAAATTAAATAACTATATATTTCAGAATACGAGATCATTTTGCTAAAACACCCCCCTCCCCCTAAATCAGTATGTGATTCCATTTGATTAATTTTTGATCTGGTGCCCCCAAACACTATACTACTAG
>JAEMWC010002253.1:0-48862 GCA_016490735.1 Pachyseris speciosa | reverse complement strand
AAGCAAAACATACGACGAATAAAGATGGATGCTGCAAGTGCGCGCGCTTAGTTTGTTCTGTGAACCGCTGACAGGTCAAGGAACGAGAATATCAGGGGTAAACGGCAACGGGGTGAGGAGCGAGAAATGATACCCCGATGATGATGAGTCGTTAAAACTTTGAGATTCCTGTCGCGGGAAAACTGCCCCCTAACGAGGAGTGTCACCCATGGTCATCCATTCCACTTCTATAGATGTAAACACTTCAAGACCTCAGAGTTCGAAAGGATATTAATTCCACTTTAGGCCAAAGTGGAATTATCAATATCCTTTCGAAATAGAAGAGCACAAAGATAATTTCTTCTTTTTGGTTGGGATCTAAAAAATGACGTGGGACAGCAAAGAAATTAATAAAAGGAAGTCCCGAAGTAAAGAATGGTGAAGGGGTTCCCCGCCAGTTAGACAGCGACCCCTAGCCCTGCGTCCAACGAATCGGTACGCCACAATAAAACAACACACACTGTGATATGAGAATGAATATATGAAAAATCACTGATATATTTAAACTGCGGATTAATGGTTAATATATGTGAGTGATCATCGCAGTTATGAATACTACTTAAGCCGTAGTGAAAATAAAGCCTGAAAAAAAATTCATTGTACGGGATTTCCACGACCTCTGCGATACCGGTGCAGCGCTGTACCGACTGGGCTAACAAGCCATCTGGGAGCTGCTAGTTTTGTTGGTTCGTAATTTTCCCGTCAGTGGTGAATATATGAGAATGAATATATGAAAATCATATACAGCATTTGAACTGCGGATTAATGCTTTATTGACTGATCATCGCAGTTATGACACTACTTAAGCCGTAGTAAAATAAAGCCTGAAAAAAAATTCAGGCTTGTACGGATTCGAACCCACGACCTCTGCGATCCGGTGCAGCGCTGTACCGACTGGGCTAACAAGCCATCTGGGAGCTGCTAGTTTTGTTGGTTCGTAATTTTCCCGTGAGTGGTGAATATATCAGAGAATGAATATATGAAAATCAAATATTTGAACTGCGGATTAATGCTTAAATATGTGACTGATCATCACAGTTATGAATACTACTTAAGCCGTAGTGAAAATAAAGCCTGAAAAAAAAATCAGGCTTGTACGGGATTCGAACCACGACCTCTGCGATACCGGTGCAACGCTGTACGACTGAGCTAACAAGCCATCTGGGAGCTGCTCGTTTTGTTGGTGTAGTTTTCCCGTGAGTGGTGAATATATGAGAATGACGGGATTCGAACCTACGACCTTTGCGATACGTGTGAGTATCCAACCTTGATCTTGGGCCTCTACCTTTCCTCTCTTGTCGTCGAGAGAGAGACCCTCGCAGTTGTGAACGCAATTTTTGCAATTGCGTTAAGAAGCCTTAAAAATATTAAGGACTTCTACGGGGTTTGAACCCGTGACTTCGCGAGAAAGGATTAAAATGTAAAAAAAGGTTTTCAGAAACACCACCAGACTGTTGACACCCCACAAGGGCACTGAAGTTGCTGGGGGACTGTTTTGGTGTCCATTTGCTATTTTCCACTTCAAATTCCAGGATGGAGCCAAGTTTAGACAGTGTCGTCCCCTGTGGGATGCCACCATTTAAATACCGAGAATTTAACGATGTTGCTAAAGCTACGCCGCTGAGACCTACCCTGGAGGAAAACTGCACATCCATCTGACCTGAAACAAGATGGAGATTAAAGATAGAAAGTTTAATGAGTCAAACATGTTAGTCTATAAGATCAAATCCTTTCGAAAATCGGTTAAAAAAAAAACGTTAACGAGCAATTACCTCTGTCAAGGCCTCTAGCGCCAAAATGGAGCAGACATAAAATGGCGTGTACTGTAGTTTTACCCGAAACAGCGAACTGTTCAACATCCAACTTGTCAAGTACGGTGGGTAACGTTCTAACGAAAGTGAAGCGCTCCATCCTCTTCGCTATCTGACATGTTAGTGATACAGGCCTAACATCATTTTCAATAGAGCTAGCAGTTTTGCTTGGGCGGGGCCCCACGCATGCTAGCTCAGTAGAGACGGAGAGTACCCTCTCACAGGGAGGCATTATAAATGTTACTAATTACTTGACCCAGCTCGAAAGCAAACTCCTTTACGATGACGTTAGGGACACGGTCAGGCCCAGGTGCTTTCTTGATCTTGATCGCCTGCAACGCCCTCTCAGCCTCCCTTGGATACAAGAAGCGTCACAGACAATGCTAACTTTCCGGTAAATTGTGAAAGAAGCTTTACGATGTCACTAACTTATTTAAACACTCAAAAGGCCAGTAGGAGAGTGAGGCATCTCTAGGGTCAGCTGCAGGGTATCAATTGTTCCTAATAAACGTGCTTGCGTATAACAACTGTTTTCATTCTCAAATGCAAAATATGAATATTCAAATGATTACTATCGTAAATAATGAAGCCCTCACCAGGACTCACGAACGGAACGAGGAATAAACAACGACGAATAAACAATCTAGCTTTCTCTTGCCAGTTTCAAAAGTAGTATTAGGTCACTTGACAAAGCATAATCCCTAATGAAATCAGATGCAATCACTAACAAAAGCGCCTTTTCTCTTCTTCCTCTTCTTCTTTGGCGACGCCAATTATGATATTTAGTACTGATCTCTTTTCAGTTCTCTTGATTCGATGAAGAGAAAATAATAATTTGTAAAATACTGCCGAGAAGCTAAAGGAAGTGCGCTGAAAGTTTGGCTGTCTGTAATAGGAATCTTCTTCATCAATGTTATTACCAGTCGATTGTCCACGAACCATTCATGGTTTGACCAATATCTTTGTTAGGGGCACACAACGACAAGTTTCGGTAGATATCTGTTCGGTGGAGGGTAATTCGCCTAGGGTTTTCGGCGTCGATTAAAGAGTGCACTCGGATTTTCGGAACTAAAACATGGCCTAAAAGCTTCGCAATTGGAAATCATAGCCCCTGAGGTTTTCGGAAAGGTCGTAATTGCTGTTTTTGGCAGTCAAAAACGTCAGCTAGCAGTTTCGGAAAGAAAACATTTCCCTAGAAAGTTCGTGGAAAGTTCATTTCAGCTTGCATTTTCTCAAAGGAGAATTTTGTTCCCTAACATTTTCGGACAATTAAAACTTCAGCTAGGGAATCCGAACAGATCAACTTCTTCTAGTTTATGAAAACATCACACTTCAAACACCATTAGGTACTTAAAAATGCCTTTCTACAGCTTTTGGTTGATTTGGCTCGTTGGGTGCCCCTGCTTTGTGGAGTATGCCCTAAGGGGTTAGCTAGAAATTAAAAATGTTGAGAAACCCTGGAAACCCATGACACGGTTTGGGGCTTATCTCTGCTGTGTTGACATTTCAAAAATGCCTCAGGCGCCGATCATTGTGTCTGAAAAATGGATCACTGACGTATTTTAGCCGTAGGCGAGAAAACCCAGCAGCTGAGAGCAGTAAGGTGATAAAATCTGTCTCCCAAACTGCTTGCCTCTGGCTCTCATTTCACTTGAATGTTTCCCGAGGGCAGGCTTCGAGATATTCAGACAAGAACGTTTTAAATTTCTTAATGTTACTTCGACAGCAGTTTATTTGATCCACACAACAGCTATTTGCTATGATTCTGTGCCGGCCTTTCATTCATATTTTGTGGTTAAATGAATGGAACACAAAAACGGATTTGTTGTGAGTCACTGCCAGCGGTGATCATTTCGATGACTTCTCGAACGGATGATCTTGTAAACAGAAAGGTAAGAGAAAACTACGTTTTTTAAATCTTTTAGTGGGTTTCCTTTGCGAGAAATTCACGCTCAAGTTCTCTCTTTTCAGTGAAGTCTCATCAGCCTTTGGGAAAAGTATATTTCGCAATTATAATACTTTTGGTATTGATTAATGCCTACAGTTGCGATACACCGAAGACGCACAAGCGGTAACGTAACACATATAGTGAATTCTGTGGTGTTCTGTCAGCTACCGATACCGATCGAGGTACGAAATGTCCACAAAAGGAAAAGCATCGTCTTTTTTCGAAACGTGCGATGAAGCAAGAACCCCGATAAGAGCTGGAATAAACATCATGGCTTAAGATTATTCAATTTTACAGCCCTCGGTTTCAGCCGCCGTTAGGGGCCCTTGCTTTTGAGCCCCCCAAGATAGGCCCACCTGCTCTCTGTAAGTACCCCTTACTCGCCCCCAAGGTATATATAGAGCCACAACTACCTTCAATTTAGCCGAACCCTTTTTTCGTTTTCTTACAAAAGCGCGATAGGAAGAATGTTTTTGAGACGAAGCGTGAGGTTGGCCAGTATTTGATGATTTTGACGAAAGAAAGAGCTAAAAGAGTACATATCATTACCAAAAACCTTCATATAGAAGTATGACGATAGATAATGAGAGAGATAAGTCAGCCGGCTAAATGCATTTTCAGACTAAAAAGTACGCGAGTAACTTTATTCTTAGTATCGCCTAAGTTCACCTCTAACTGTAGAAACTAATGAGGATTGCTACCATAGTTATTTTATTGACTGGTTGATTGTGTGATTTTGCCTTTGTAGTATGATCCAAACAAAGTGCATTTTAACAGACCAAAGCAACATAACAGATATTTTTACCCCTGAGGGCAAAGGGCACGCTGCCTTTGAATAATTTTCATAACCATTAATTCTGTAATCCTTACGAATATTCTCTCCACTGTCAGTTCAGCATATTCGTATTCTCGGTATATATTGAACTGGATCTACAATGTAGCATAGTCTCCCACGCAGTCGTTTTTAGGGGACTCGTGGGGAGGAGGTGAAATACGAGTCCCCTGAAAACGACTGCCTGGGAGGCTAGATATAGCACGAAGAGGAGGCTCTTGCGGGGGAACACATTACATATGGAAAGATTCCCCCGTTTAAGCCTCGTGTGCACGCTAGTTCCAGCTCATTACGCAGAATACGGAATAAGGTCTATTGGGAGAATTTGTGGAAAAACTAACTCATCCCTACTGGCAGGTAAAGGGTTAAAGTACGATCAATGTTAACATCCCCATATCAGATCTGCGCCATATTTTAGCTTTTGTTTTGTTCTGTTTTGTTTTATCATTATCATTGTCATTGTCGAGAGAGAGACCCTCGCAGTTGTGAACGCAATTTTTGCAATTGCGTAAAGAAGCCTAAAACAAGTCGTTCCTTCAGTACCAGTCACGACTGGCACCCAGTGAATGAGATGACCAACGTCGTCTATTTTTAGTGTCGATCAAAATAGCCAGAGTAGACACACTGTATTGCGTCAACGGAAACGTTTAACACAATAAACCAGTTTAGTCAACAGTAAGTCGTCATGGTTTAAATGGTCCAGTCAAATTGGTCAAATTGGATTAATGTTTAAATATGTGATCATTGCAGCTATGAACACTACTTAAGCAGTAGTGAAAATAAAGCCTGAAAAAAAATCAGGTTGACGGGATTCGAACCTACGACCTTTGCGATACGTGTGAATATCCAACCTTGATCTTAGGCCCTCTACCTTTTCCTCTCTTGTCCTCGAGAGAGAGACCCTCGCAGATGTGAACGCAATTTTTGCAATTGCGTAAAGAATCCTATAAAAAGTCGTTCCTTCAGTACCAGTCACGACTGTCACCCAGTGAATGAGATGACCAACGTCGCCTATTTTTAGTGTCGATCAAAATAGCCAGAGTAGATACACCGTATTGCGTCAACGGAAACGTTTAACACAATAAATCAGTTTAGTCAACAGTAAGTTGCTGATCGTCATGGTTTAAATGGTCCAGTCAAATTGGCTTATGTTTTTTCCTTCAGTACTTCCTGTTTGTACTTGTAAAATCGCTAAAAACAAAAAACGTTTGCTCTTCTTACAACAAATCAAGCACTTGATATTTTCTTCTTGCCTCTTGAGGGTAGTATGAGTTGAAACAGGAGCGTTACTGCATGGGTCGAATATTCAGATCTGCAGTGTTGACCACGACACAGCAAACGTATTGCCATGGAGATGCCTCTTTAACTTGTACTCAGTTTAAAGTTAATTTGTTTAATTGCAAAACGTCCTCGTGATAATAACCTGAGGCATTTATTTATGCGCTATTTGGTTGAAGGTACGTATACAGCTTATGGGTTCGTGTTAAAAATAACTGTGTGTTTGATCAGGCAGGAAAGGGCCTTATGCCCTTAACATGTGTGCAGTAAAGAAACTGTTTCGTAAGTGTAAGGAGGGGGCAGTGAAGGCAAGCGCTTAGATATTAAAACAGTTCAAATAACTGTAGCGCAGCGTGAACTGTAGCATTAATGGCCGAAACTTTCCTTAGGCGAGACGCTCAGATGGATTAAAAACTTTGTGTATTTTTTGTTGCCGCTAATGCTTCGCTGAGATAGATGGTGGGAATTCCTGGAGCTTAAAGGCTGAAGACTCTTCAAAATTATTCAACTATTCAAAAGAATCTGGCAAAAGCACGAGGCGAAAGGTTGGTTTTCATAGCCGGGACTCTTACGCTTTTACACTGATGACATTCGCTGGCGCTGGTGCTCCAAATGTACTCATTTTAATGACTAACAATAACGAATAATGAGAACAACAACCATTCAGTGCACATGTATCATATATTCACAGTTTCATTATTTACACATTTATAGTTAGACTATGATGAAATAACAGGTCATTCACAAGCCAAATCATTGATTCCTTTAATTAAACTAATGCCGTGCCAGAAAGACGAAGAATCGTGATCCTGATGAAAACTTACGATAAAAGGAATGTTACAAAGGTTACCCAATGATTGTCAATAAATTATGGGGATACGTTTCTTTTGAAGAACCGAGCAGTAAGGATATTAAATTTTATATCGATACGTGTTCAAAGAAGATCAAATCTTTGTGCCTGGTAAGATCAGGCCCAACGAGTTATCACGTGGTAGCATGCTTCGACATACTTAATAACATTAATGCCCGTGTCAACGCTCCCGACACTGTTGACTAACAACATCCAACATTCAAATGAAGAATGATCCTCGAAGTTGTGAACGCAATTTATGCAACACGGCTGAGTGTGAACACCGTGTTGGGTGTTGTTTGCAGATGTTGTATGTTATTGTTTTAACTCGCACTCATGTTGACCCAATAACGATGGGTGTCTTTTGGCCAACAATGTTGGGCCGTTTGCAAGCGCCTTTATGCCTAGACATGATGTTTGTCTTCATAGTAGAGACGTGTTTAAAGAAGATTAATTCTCTAAACGTGAGCTCTGCTTAAACGAAGACGCACCGAAGTAAAGATATAGATTGCGATAATTGGATAAATCTGGCCACAGATATGGCAGTGTTCATCGAATAAATGAATGCATAAAGTGACAAACAAAGCAAAAACATTGAAACATATTAAGAAGCCACCCACCGTGGCTGAATTTTCATCTATACTATTCCGCCACGGTTTGGTCGAATAAATCCCAAAGTGAAGTTGCCGTCGTTAGAGCGAATTATGGAAGAGGAAAAGTACATCTATGTTTACTACACGTATTTACCAAAACGGGCTTAAACACCTCTGGTATTCTATACTAGTCGAAAAATGAAGCAAAGAACAAAGAGTGACCTTGAATTAAGTCATTAAAGTTTAATTTAAGCTGGGCAAAAAGAGGACTAGAATGAGCATCAAAGTTATAGAATGTAATTATGCATATAACTTTCTTCGTCTGCAAAATTTGCAGAGATCTGATGGTGTTTTGGAAAGTATTGCCCCAAACTATACAGCTGCAAGAAAGAAATGGGTAGATAATCATTTTTACCACAATTGCTAGTAATTTCGCAATCTGATTGGCTAATTTGCCGTTGTTGTACGTGATGACGAATATCGTTGTCGATGAGTATAGACAACGCAAAACTACGTTCAATTTGTTAAATACCATATAGCTGAATTAGTGTTTCCTTGTTGACAAAGTGCCTAAGCTTGTAGAAACCTTTATTTTCTTGAAATATGTTGAGCATGTCTTTCCAATTCCAACGACTCAGTCTATCAAAATACCCAGATACCTTGCCGCACTGCTGGCACAAAATGAGTTTATAAATATTTAGGGAAATTTGTTTGCACAAGGGCATGAATCAATCTTTGAAATTTCCTCTTTCATTATTAATTCATGCCATTTTAAATTAGCATGTGAAAATGGGCTTGGAGTCATCAACACTGAAATAAACGAAAATCAGGATCAGGTGAATAATTGATGAATTCGTAGACTAGAAACAATAGTTATTAGTATTTTAAGCGAATCGTCTTTGTAGTACCTCGGAAACCATGTTTCCCAACCCTTCCTGTTCTAATTTCATGGTCAACTATGTCAAATACGTACCGCTTAAATCCAAGAAAATTCCAAAGTTGTTAGTAGAACAAAGCGCTCAGTTCGAGTTCAGGATTTTTTCCATAGTTATTCTGGTATGACCAGAAGAACATTAACAGAACTTATTTACTTCTGTTTAGTGGTTTTTGTTTTGGAGGAATTCAAGCTTAGCAGGCGTAATGCAATTTTTTCAAGTTATCGTTGTGATGGAATATTTGGCATGTGAGTTGACGATATTAAAAAACGACAAAGCCTTTCCAGCAGCAGTATCATACAGTTCATTTTTCAGTTAATTTCAGGTCACATTAGATTATGAGCTCGAGATTTCTATCACGCATAGAAATCCAGAGGAAATAATCCAGTTGTTTCAGTATAAATCTACCAGTCGTTAAAAACTAAACAAATAAATTATCTCTGAAATGTTCCTCGCAGACACTTCAAAAACGCGAAGAAGTGGCCGCCATTTTGTTGAACAGAAAAGATAGCGAGTAGTGTAAGCCAATCAGAGAACGGCATTCTTGATAGAACGCTGGTAGATTTACACTAATATCAGATAGAAAGTTGTCAGAGTTTAACTGGTAGATATGGGTTCATTAAATCATTTTTTGATGAGTGATTTATAACGGAGCGTTTTCAGTCACGCAAGTAAAAAAAATAGAATTATCAACCATTCAAAAGATAAAGTCAAGGAATTGTGATATTGTAGAAGAGTAATAAATATACAACATGCTAAAGTCTCAGGGCCGTGCGATATCCCGTACACGACTTATTCGGCAAAATGTACCACTCAAAATTAAAGTGTTTTGTACGGAAACGCCATCTTGGCGTCCCTCTGGGCGACACCAAGATGGCGGCCGGAAACAAGTTAAAACATATGTTCTTACTTAAGCTATCTCAAAGGCCTTGTTTTCTCTGTTGAGCTTTCAAACATTCACATAGACGCTTCTCTTACTCTCTTACCATGTTGGCCTTTCAAACGTCAAAAACACACGGTGAATCGATATTTTCATATAAGTGACATGCTTGTGAGCAGACATCTTTATATCACGCACTGTGAAAAACTCTAATTTCAAACTGTTCTATTTTCAAAACAAAGCAAGCTACTGAGCTGAAAACATGCAAGCAGATACATTTCTAAAAAATCTTTTACGTGATGAAGATAAAAATGCAAAAGTCTGTTTACTTTTGAATTTTAGTTTTTTATGACATCACTTGAAAACCCTCTATTGGGCCTTAAATCTGTACGATTTTAAACAGTAAGTTATCATATCTAACTGCCCATTGCAGGCGCCGGTGAGATTCTGATAGCCGATCATTTTAATTTAGTAAAATAGCTCTCCTAAACGGCTGCGGGGTTGTACATTTATCATTCTTCGTGATATGCTATATATACAGGCATTAACCCATTGACTACCGGCTGTTTTTACATTTTCGGAGTGATTTTCCACCTATAAACGATGAACAGCAATTCGTGACTCTTTATTTGAACTACCAGGGAAAAGTGGTGCTGTGCTAAGCCACTGGAGGCTCAAGGTTTCTGAAAACGTCATTTTGACGTAGCTATTTTTTATCCGTGAAGCGACAACAATGGCCCAAGTTCGGTTTGCTTGCGATTTCTGCTAAATTTACAGCCATTTTTCATCTTTAGCGGCTGCCTGATGAGCATCATTAAGCGTGACGGTAGCTAAGAGTCCACTTTCTCAAAGAATCGAGCAAGGTGATGTACTTTGTTGTTGAATTTGGCTTGTTACTCGACGAACTGGGAATTTGGCCGGTCGAACACTTAGTACCTTTGGGACTCGACTATTGATGAATTTCTCGACCTACCGCCACATATTTTGGAATTTCTGAGTACTGAAGATGACCACAAGCAGGAATTTTTGGCAGTAGGTCGGAGTGGCTGTAGTTTATATGTGAATGAATTGGGAGAAGGAACGGGTGCTGTCAAAAATCATCGTCATTTCCCAGCATGCAATGTGGTCTAGATGTTGAAAATGGCGGAAAGGCCCGAATGCACTGGAACAAAAGGCTGTATCTACGCTCGGGAGAAGAATATGAACAAAAAAAGTCATTTCTAAGCTAGAAAAAGGACTGAATTTCGTTATGATGGTTGAAGTTTGGTTTTTCGGCGATGATTTCCTTAAAAAACATGAAGGCAAAAAGGGGCATTTTTTTCGTTTCTCTTTGACGTTAAAAACGGTCAGTTTCGTTCTTGTCCAAACTCAAAAGGCCATATTTGGTCAAAATCGCTACGTTTCTTGCATTTATTGGATATCCAAATTTAAAGGGCATTCCATTTCGTGCTCACAACTAACAGCTAAGGCAATATTCGTGCGATTGAGAAAGTTGCAATGTTTTGAAGCATGGGAGTTTTTTACGGCCGGTTTTGGCCGGCACGGTTGCCAATGGGTTAAACAATTGCGAAAGCTACTGGCCGTATTTCCTGACGCCTCTCAGCTGTACTTAGTTCCAAATAGGGGAAATGTGATCTATTCATACCGTCAATTTGAAATGCAAAAGGATTAATTTATGATCCAGGTGATCCATTGTTTTTAAACAAGTTATTTTATTAGTACGCAGAACTTGCTAGTATTAATTTTATCTATTTGTCTATGGATGACTGGAACCGAAAAGGATCGCAGCTTAAAATGTCTGGCCTCTTTTTCAAATTCTTCTCGTTTAAGTTGATGGGGAAAATTTGGTGAAACTGTTTATACTTGTTCTCCTTTGACAAATTATTTGATTTTTTTCTCCTGGTTGCTTTAAAAACAGTTTCGTGTCGAGCAAAGGTATTTGGCCGAAAATGTTGTACAGGTTAATCAGTGAAAGTTTCCGGCAATTCTGGTTTTCAAATGGAAATTGGTTTTTGGTCCCTAATTTATGGCCCATTTTCTAATTTTACGTTTAATTTTACCCACAATTAATCAGATAATCATACCATTTTACCAATTTTATTACAAGAATTCTTCAGGTGGAAAAACATACCTCTTTGGTTTTACGACGCTCAATAAAGGTGTTAAGAAAAAGCAACCAATCAGTCACTCAATAATTAACTTAATTTGACTTCGAATTTAAGGAAGCAAGCATGCTAAGATCTCCGAAGAAAAGAAAATGAACTATAACATAACATAACATAACTTTTACTCAAGATGCAAAGCAGAAAAAAAGGACTAGTCATGAAAAAGGGAAACGGAGGTTAGCCCTATAACATTTCACCTAAAATAAAAACTTACAATACCTGAAAGTAAAAAATCTACAATTATGTACAAAATGAATACAAATATATACAACAAATGGAGACCTCATCTTATTATTAAATAAATAACGTGTAATTTTTCAGAACCATCAATCGATAAATATTACTAAAATACATGAATAATTGATCATCATCAATTTATCCTCTCCGCACTAATAATAATAATAATAATAATAATAATAATAATAATAATAACAATACCGGTAGTAATAATAATAATAATCATAATAATAATAATAATAATAATAGCGATTTATTAGTAGTACTTCCACGAGGTGGCTCTTCGCCTGCTAATTACAAATCTCAAATCAAATCAAATTAAATTAAATGTTGGTTTTGAGGAGAGGGGAAAACCGGAGTACCCGGAGAAAAACCTCTCGGAGCAGAGTAGAGAACCAACAAACTCAGCCCACATATGACACCGAGTCCGGGAATCGAACCCGGGACACATTGGTGGAAGGCGAGTGCTCTCACCACTACGCCAACCCTGCTCCCCTAAGTAGTGCATAGCGCCTCCTAAGAGGTTCCCGTGACCAGCAGAGGCTCTTGGGTACAGGTGGTCAGCCCATCGCCCCGCCTACACCCAACCCTGAGGTGTGTGTGAGGTCAGACAGACACCAGGGGTGATCACTGCCAGAGTTTTGTTACGTCCCTAGTGGTTCTTTTACGTCCCACAGAATCAGTAAATTATGAAGAGTTGTGAGAGATGGGGCCTACGGTGTACCGTTTATCCGAGAAGATAAAAGAAGATACGTGAATAAAATGGCTTAAAAGCTAACAAAAAACAATGACTTGGAATAAGCGCTAGCACAATTATTTTGGTCAAATTCTCAGACGGTGCGCATGTCAATTAAGAACTTTAAATTTTTAATTGCCAATGCATACTTACCTTCTCTCTAAGCACTGAATTTACCATGTCACTGAGAATAATAGTGTAAACTGTGTAAAAACAATTAGCATAAGAAAAGAAAGGTTGGATTTAAGACTTTAGACTTTATTGAATTCGTTGCATTCATATATGTATAATAATAATGATGAAAAATAAGTAAATAAATAAATAAATAAATAATGGATAAAGAAAGAAATAGAGATCAGCAACTGGAGCAGGAAACAGGACGGTGTCCCAATATTAATATCCAGCCCCAACTTACATAATAATAACAAAAGTATATATATAATCAAATTAAAATGAATTTATAAAATAGAAACCTCCCATTCCCAATATAGTTGATCCCAATTCCTAGTCGTATTTAGGCGTTCAACTTACAGCCCACTGTTTGGAAGAGTATAAGAAAGAAGTTTGTAACTGCAAGAATATAAAAGCCTGCATTTAAAAATGTGAAGTGAGTCCACACTTTTTGTGTCTGTTGGCAATTTGTTCCAAGCAAGAATAGATCTATATTAAAAGGAATATTTTAAATAGTTTTGTTTTACGTACGGCAAAGGCAAGAGTAGAAGAGTAGCAGATAACTAAGAAAGCTCTCTGAAATTATATAAAATCTTCTTAGACGTTTTGACCAACAGGCGCTGGCTTGCCCTGGATTAGCCTCGGATAAAATGTGCAATATGTTTTCCTTTGAAAACAAAAGCCTGTTGTTTACAACCAAACTTTGCATTTATTCTAAGAATAATTTCATGAATCTACCAGGCCCGTAGTTACTGGGTATGGGGCGAACGGAACCATTTGCCTCTGTAAAACGTTTGAATTTACATGAAAACGATAACAGGCTGTGTAGTTTCACACAAGCGTAAGCAATTCTTGATGTTCCTCTAAGAGGCTGTACACTTAAAAATGGTAAATAAATATTCAAGAGAAGTTTTTTTGCACACATCGCCTCGGTGACAATTTTCGTTTGGTTACGGCCCAGTCTGGCCCAGTCTACACTCAGTCTCTTCATCTACATGCGTGCTTAGGCTCTAGCGACTAAGTGAATCTCGTGGTGACAGCTGGTGGCTGGTGACTTGTGCATGGTGACCACTGATTTGAAGTGACGGGTGACGGGTGACTGGTGACTGGAGACGTGTTTCATGTAAATTAACACTCAACTGGCCCCTCAAGCAAAACATTAAAACTGCCAGTACATAAACTATTATAGCTTCAAAGAACATTCTCGTCTATGGCATGACTGATTACATCGTGTCTGTATTTAAAATGCTAGTTACCCGACAGCACTCAAAAACAGAAATCATCATAAGTTTTGTCGGATGAGAGATTAGTATTGTCCGACGCGCCACCGAATATACCGAACAGACATTTCGTTCCAAGAAAAAAAAAACAAAAATCATAAAACCGGAGGTTGGAAAAAAAATGAACTTGAAAAATGCCGACTCGGCGAGAGACGGCATCTCGACGCCTATCTGGCTTGAGCCCTATTGAGAACTTCAGAGTGCTTTCATTTTTATGCCAATACAGTTCTAAAAAAGGACAGCACGCCCCAAGGGCACGAGAAGCTATTGTAATGCTCTCAGTCTGTCAAGCGTTGCCGTGCATTCGCTCGTTATCGGCAACCTATGATACCACAAAAAATACGAACTGCGTAACAAATTGTAAGATTTATTTTAAGGACCTTGCGACAGCTCAGAAACGTCGTTCTCAGTTTCATGACTGATAGGGCATTTTTGTTTTCGGCAAATAGCCTCGCGCTTTTCAATAAATTAAAACCCTTGTGTTTGTTCCAGAGCTAAAAATACCAATATGTTCAAGACAAAACATTGAATATTCCAGATGAGTTGCTGAATTTATTTATCTTTGTATTTGTACAAACCGTTTGTCTCACTTTTGTCGGAAGCCCGCGGTCAGTCTCTACGTTCCAAATTATAATCACATCTGCTAATTGCAGCTCTAAAACAAATATTGGCTCTAGCCGAGAAATATGTTCCTTCAAGTCAGGAAGTGATAGTTCCTACCTAGTTGGCCAAAAACACATCTATTTTGATTAATATTACTTGAAGCATTCTAAGGTGCAAAAAGGCCACCCAAAAAGAGTTTGTTTTGTAACTTTGAGACTAGTTCAATAAAGTTTAAACTCTCTGAAAAAAAATAAAGGAAGTGAGAACATTATGAATTGAGAACAGAAGACTGAGAAACAGCATTTTACAGGTGAGATTGTTTTGTTAGCAGAGTATTGATTCTGTCTGTTCAGTCTACAGCGCTTTCTGTTATCACTGAGTTAAACAATTCTTGTAATAGTTAGCTTGTGATATTGCTAGTTTACCAAAACCCAATGTCATGCTTACTCGCAGACTCGCACCGTATGACTGAAATCCTCTCCTTTTAAATTTCAAATTTAATTGCGTTTTGTCTACGTTTTCCAGTTTTCTCGACAATTTGCGCAAGGATATTCAATTCATAGGTCTAGTTGAAACTTATTAAAGCATCAAAAAACCCCGCACCTCACTGCCTTGTTTGTGTCCCAATTTGCCAACCAATATTGATAATACAAATCCATGACCTGGGGCTATTTTCAAAGACAAGATATAAATGGATATACGTTACTCTCGTCTCCTGGGGGTTACAGATACGATCGGCCAGAACAATTAAAAAGGGCCTGACGGCTAACTTTGCATAATCAACCGTGACTTCAATATTCAATACCACGAAATCTTTATTTCAGTAAAACAAGGCGATATTTGAATAAAAGGGAGTGATTTCAAGACTGTCTTAACGTCCCACAGATACGTCGGGCGGTGGTAGGAGAAGGATGTATAAAGGAATATTATCCCATGTTTACATGTAAGTTGGTAATTTTTACAACATAGGAAAAGACTATGGCTTCCAAAGTCGCTTTTCAAGACAGGATGGTCGTTAGAGTTAAAGACGAAAGGGAGGCGTACGGCAATTGTACAGACAATCACGGCAGAAGCATTGGCGAGTCTTTTGAATCAAAGTACGACTCCAACGACATCAGAGAACAAGTTATGCGCGGAGAAAAAACAGTTCAAGGTGAGGAGTCCGTCAATTTAACAATGGAAAAGTTAGTTTTGAAAACTTCTATGAAGCAATTGACTCTGTTGAAATTTTTGGCCAAACTCTTTTGTTGAACATGGTTATGTTCACTGATTGAAACAATACACGGAGACATGTGGAGTGTCTTTGTAACTCTCAGGAAGCTCAATGAACATCGGCGATTTGCAGGATTTGTGATTACAACAAAGGAACCAAATAAAACAATCCGGGATGTACAAAATTGTTAATAATATTTGATGCTTTATAACCGATAAGTATAGGTTTAAATGATATCCAGCGTTCAGTGCAGAAGACTTGCATGCCTCAGGCGTTTTTAGTTCCATTATTTGCTCGGATGGTTAACTGCCACGTTAATTTATTGTGAGCCAAACAGGGCGATAGCGAGGTGAATTTTAACCCGATCTCCTTTATGAGAGATATTACAGCCCGTTGTATCGAACAAAAAATATAAACATTCTTTCGACTGCCTGTTCCGTGAGAGGACGACGAGTTCGCGAGAGTTCACTTCTTTCTGAACGCGTGGGAAATGAAGAATAGACGAGAATCAGTTCTCAAGGTTCGAAGAAGTGTGCGAAGGAAGCGATAATAGTTCGCGAAAGCTTTCTGTGAAAGGAGAGCGAGTTTTGTTTCTTGTCAATGCTCCAGCGAATCCTGAGCTAACTGATATCGGACGCATCAAAAGCGGCGTACAGTGTGGGCGGAATTCCGCCTCAACTACGCCGCCAGTTCGTGTCTTCATTTTAATCAGGTCCACCAGGTAGGAAGACATCCGCATGGGATATATATTTGGTACAAATTTCATCATTTCGCCATGCCACGTGCTTGACAAAAAACGGTAAAATTGATCTAACAGAACGTCCGCGTTTTAGTCAAAAGAAATAAAATAATAACCTTTTGTAATTACCTGCTTCAGGCTATCAAAGTTGTGACGCATCGTTCAATTTTATTCCGAAAATCGTGGCTGGAAGATTGAATACACTTGCTTTTCTTTGACAGGAACGCGGGTCTCTTGACTAGACAACATTTACAGTGATATGATTTTTGTTTGACAAAAGAAGTGAAGCCCATCCCCCCTGGGGACTATTTAGAGCAAGGGGCAATAGAAGCGGAAGTGGAGGCAGGGTGGGAGGTGTTATTGCGAATTAGACACGGATAAAACATTCACGGGTTTTTTCGAAAATTCTGTTCAACAACGGAAACCCGAGAAATTTTTTTTTTTGTTTTTGTTTATATTTTTGTTTGTTTGTTTTTTTAATCACGGCGTCATTTGTTTGAACTCTTAGCACAGCGTCGCATACTAAGGGGGAGGGGGAGAAGAGTGGAGAGGAAGGATATAGGGAGAAGGGCCTCAATCCGACATTCTAGGGGGGAGGATCTTGTCGTTTACGCTCCCGGTTTTATATTACGCAACTTGTTGCAAGCTCTTTGTGCGCAATTTGTCTCTAAGCGTGAATAAAAATGACGAAATAAGGTACTATAACTGAAAATCCAAACAGAAAGGATGAGAGTTTTTGTTTGTAAAGAAACTGGTGCTGCGTCAGTGGGGATTGAAAACCGAGTATGTGTACCTTATTACATGAAATTTTGGCGACATTGGCTTTAATTTTCCGAATTAAATTTAGCGCTTTTTATAAAATGTACCGAAATGAACGCCATGCATACTAAAGTGGCTTCGCGTGGGTACTCTTTACAATTGAAACAAAGCGATCATATCTGTCCATTTCGCGCAATCACGCTGTTTGACGGCTAAAATGCAAATATGAGGGAGGACAGCATTTAGATATCACATTACAATTTCAGTCTCGCTTGTAGCGTTCAAATATAAGCTTTAGAACGGTGTATTTTGTTACAGCACTTTTTAAAGCCATTTGAATGGCGCTAAAATGGTTGACGATTATGATCTTATCACGCGAAAGCTCTATTACAGTCCAAAAACTTTTCAATTTTTTTTAAGTTTAAAAATTAAGTCACGTGTGTTCTAAAATTTTAACGAAATTGCTATATTAAAGTGCCGCTAAATACAGATTTTTCAAATTCTCTAAATTAACGTGTAGGCAAAATTTCATTTAATAAGGTACTTCACATAATAATGATAATAACAGTTTCTGAAACAGACTTTTATCAACGTCACGTTTGTCATCAGTTTTGGTATTGTGTTTATTAAACACGATCACTGAAACCATTTCAGGTGGTTCGTTATTAATGTACTTATATGCTTTCGGTTCGACCTTGTTGAGCTGCGTCCTTGCTGTACTTTGCGAGGACGATTAGCACAGACAGTTATTATTATTATTATTATTATTATTATTATTATTATTATTATTATTATTATTATTATTATTATTATTATTATACATTGCATTAAGTATTGAATATTTTGATCATTCAGTGGCCGTAATACTGGCCGTATTAACTAAACTGAATCTTGTCAGGGCCGAAAGGTAAGATTATTGTTAACTCAGGACTATATGGACTGATATCAACGCCCCGTTATCCTGTTGTCTTTTCTAACAGAGAATCGTGAGCATTTCAAGAAAATCACAGGACATCCGCGCATCTCAGTAAAACAAGAACGAGCTGAGGGGTTTTGCTATAGTTCAAGGTATACCGACACACCGCCGTCTGCATCTGGAAGAAACAGAATTCCAAGCAATGAAATTACACCGTACGAGTCCCGTGAAGAGACAATGCCGGAGAATGTGAAGGAGGGTCAGTTTACCCACTCGTCCCGTCCCGAAAGCAAATCCCGCTCTGACAGCGGGACCTATCCTGATAGCGACACAGCCTCCAGGCCTACTTCGCGTGTTCGTGAGTCTCTCTTTTCTCCATGGCAACCAAGAGAGCGAATGGAAAATCGTGGTTTTGTAGCAGCGAAAAGTTCGCGGTCACCTCACACCAGTTTCCTGTGTTTTCCAGCCAAGCGGGTTTTCAGCCACTTTCAAACAACCTCGCCTTTTACGGAAAATTTCTCTGAAAGACGAAGACATTTTTCAGCGGAAATGAAGGAAGAGGCAGCCCGCCGAGAACAAGAGCAGACCGTTCAGCATAAAGCGAACCGCAGACTGTCTTCGGTTTACAGAAACGGAAACGTTAGCAATGATGGCGCGATCGAGGAAGAGCTAAGGCCCAGGCCTCGACAACACAGCTTGTTACCTCCAGATAGAACCAAGAACAGTTGTCCTTTAAAGCAGAATGGGTCTACACAGCGAACGGAAAAGTCAGCTAACAGTGGTCATTTGAACACGAAAGAGGAGGAACCAGTCTGGAAGAAATACCAGTGGTACAGAGATAGAAAAAGGCCGTATTCTCAACAAACCAAACGACAAAAGACAGAAAAACCCATATTCATGCAATACAACGAGATCCGTGACAAAAGGTCTAAGGAGGGGAGGGTGGTTAGCGATAAAAGGATAATATCGGAACCTTGGCGTCCCCCCCTCGGAAACAAAAGTGACCTTTCATCCTCATCGTCTCGTAACACAGCAACTGGTTTCCAGTCTTCTAAACTGGTGACGCCTCAAAATGGTGCCAGTGAGTCTTCTAGCTCGCCGACCAAGCGAAGAAAAATTTCAAATGACTCTGCACTTTCCGAGGAGGGTAGTCAATTACAAGATGACTTTGATGTAGATCAAGATTTTCTCCGAGACAAAGATACAAATCTCCATTACAACAACAGTAGAGGTGGCTTATATCTTGGTTTTGCAGATCAGAACGGTAATTTTGAGAAACATAACCGAACTGAGAATACAATGTCTTCTCATGAGGTCAAATCCAGGAACGATTTTGAAAGGGCAGTGAATAATTATGTAGTTTCAAGCCCTCGTCATGACGAAGAGATCACCGGCTCTGCATTGTATGAGGAGCGCGTAAATGTTAGTCCTGGGGCATTACGCCGCTATCCCCAGGACGTCGCCAAGATTTTACGTCTCAACAGAATAGTAAAAGCTGTGAAAAACAACAGAATGGGGCAGCAGGCAACCGAGAAGATGAAGCGATCGGAGGGTGATTCCAGAGAAATAGAAACTTATGAGAGAAAAGGGGATGAAACGCGTCCGGCGCAGCGTCCGGCGCAGCGTCCGGTCCAGCGACAAGAAACCAACCAAGACAGGGATGATCGGCCACATGAACAACAAACGACGGAAAATGAGAACGAGGAACTAGACTTAAATGATAGACCCATCCGTTACTTTTTCCCTCAGGATCAGCAGCAGATTTTAAATGGGATGAAAATTGGCTTTGAAGAACATCCAGATTTCTCTAGCGTCACGCATTCCAGTTCAGATCAAGAATCGTTTCTCGACGAGCATATGAATGCCGTAGACGACAACGATCCCGTTTGCCAAGTTAACGGCCTTCTTTCCCTCCCTGGATTAAAAGAAACTAAGTTTAACATCACTTTGGGAGAGCTAAAACGACGCATGAACCCACCGGAGACGTTGACGAGAGTTGAAATGATTTCCTACGTTCGCCAGGCCAAGTCGTCTGGTAGAGTCCTGCTCGACAAAAACAACATCGTCACCGCTAACCGGTCGCATCCCACCATCCTCTCGCGCGTGTGCGAGAACGAGGCTCAGGTTTTGGCTGACGGGATACTCAAGATGAACAGGGAGTATCTACCGATGGATTTGCTGGCGCGGAAAACGGTGAACGCGTATAAGGATGACGGCTGTAGGATCGAGAACTGCGAAGACTGCAGGCTCAAGCTTAGAAGACGAATTGTGGATGTTGAAATTACAAGGTTAGTGTCACCTATAGAATATTTGTAGTCGGTATTCATTGCGCGTTGCCCTTTGAACCTCCAAACAGAAAAGAAAAGGTTTCAGTTGAGAGTCGTAAACCAATTCAATAAGTTTAGACAACAAAACAAATACATTAAAAAACTGCCTCAAATTCAAGGAAATGGCATCAAGATAGGGAAAACGCATGCGCGCGAGCAAGTCATGTAAAGCCCTGGGAACGAGATTGGTCATGATTGGCTTATTAAGTGATGGCAGTTTTTTTTGCAGCCAGTCGTACAGCAGTATAAACCAAGACCAAAGCTAATATGAACCTATTCCTTAATACCCCACCCTATGCTTGACAATGATATAGCATTTCTAAAATGTTCCACTCTGTCAGAGAATCTGCCTCCCAGTTGTGACACACAGGTCCAACAATCGTAATAAACACGAAAGTAGGTATAGTAAAACCCTGCAATAAAGTAACTCAAGGATTGCTAAATTGCTCAACATGATGGCTTCAATCTCTGATCATTTTAAGGTTAAAGTGATTGGTGGTGATCACAAGGAACAAGAAGCCAGGCCACTATTGGAGGTCTTCCAAGCGGGGCTCTATATAGCCTGGGTATCAGAGCCTCAGACCGGAGTCATATCAAGTATTCCATGAGAAACCATACCAACACACTGACCACAGTGTCAAACCATTTCCTTTATGCCATAAACCTGGTCTCCTAAGTTTGCGTTCATGGGATAAACTTTTACGATTTCGGGTTGATTTTGTTTCTCTTGTTTTGTTCTGTTTAGAAATTCACTGAAAGAGCTACAGAAGGCTATTGAAGAAACTAAGAAGGAGCATGGCTTTCAGACATTTGAGCTTGCGTCTCACACATTTGGGGTGACGAGCATACTCAACCATCTGACTCTGCTGGACGACTACTTTAGAGTTCTTTTGTTGACTCTACAAGATGAATAGGGAGACCCCCCCCCCCCCCCCCCTCCATAAAGGAAACTAGTGCATGTGATGGTGAACAAAAATTAAGATGGTAATTATAACTAACTCCTTCGACGTCAAAATTGCAAAAAAAAAAAAAAAAGCTCTGCTAATTCAATATGTTTAAAGCTTTGGCTTATAAATTCCACACTGAACTATGCTACCCAATTGCCCATTTAAAGGATCTAACTCTCAGTTTAACCCAAGGAATTATATAATCTAGATTTATCTGTGGTTTAAAAGGTTAAGTACAGTCAGGATTGGATGAAAAATCGAAGTAGGTAGAAACAAGGACACGACATAGTTACTCTATTTTAAGGGCTTTTGTTTTCCGAGTAGATTTGAACGAATGTTTCATGACGGTCATCAGTTGTTTGAACTGTTAGGGTGTCTTGCGAGCAAAATACACCAGGCAATGGAATAGATCTGATAAGATGAAATTTCTAATTCAACTCGGCTTCGAAAGGTTTTACGAGACAAGCTCAACCTATAAAGGCAGCTCCAACTGTCGCTTCGCAGATGTTCTGACTTACGGTTGACGATAGTTACTCGTCACCATTCCTTCCGCGCTAAGTGGCACACAGGGCCTTCACGAGGTTTCCGTGACCAACAGAGGTTCTTGGGAACAGGTGGTCACCCCATCGTCCACCCAGCGCCCACCGCCCACTACACCCACATAAAAATAGCGAACGATTGGGCCTGTTTATATGGAGGTAGGGTGCCCCGGATAACCGAGCTACCCTGGGAGAGCCAACTTTTCATACGTTTCTTTAGAAAACGCATTGAAGCATTTACATGCTAGACAGGGTAACCCGCCTTCCCGAGGCACCCTTCTACTTGCCCGGGTCACCCTTCTATGCGAGATAATGTTTTGCCATGTAAACGGTTCGTGCCGGGTTACCCTGGCTAGCCGAAGTGAGAAGACCGCGAAAGCAACGTTATATTGATTATTCCAGGGCAGATTTCAACTTAAACTGCCTCTGGTGACTACGCTCAATTAGCAGAGTTCAAAAGAACAACCCTACACACTGAAAAGTGGCTGCTAGCAGAAAATGAACTTACCGTTAAAACGTTTCTTTTGCCCGCCATCTTGTTTGTTGTGCTTAGCGACCGCTCTAAAGATAGCCGACTGACCATCGTTGCATGCAAAGGCGGGCTATGTTTTAACCCTCCCAGCCGGGTAACCCCGGTTAGCTGGGGCACCCTCCCTCCATGTAAACAGGGGAAAAAGCAGACATATTATATTCGTGCAGATTATTCAGGCTTAGAGCGAGCTGAAGCCTTTTCCATACCGAATCTCTCTTGAACCAGCCTTTTTACTCGGGATACTGTAAGTATACCGAGTTATAAAATGTGTCAGATTTCAGTCTTTTTTTTTTTTTTTTTTTTTTTTTTTTTCCTGTGCAGCAAAATGCACAATACAATTACGTTCCGGTGTTTGGATTGGCCAATGCACAATAGCAGGCACGTGGCGGTGTGTTCATTGGTTAAAGCAAACCACATAGTCCAAAGGTCGAAAGGCTAACATCACGCGACGGTTGTTTACAAGTTATGCAAATTCATCGTGTTTGAGTTGTGAAGCTAGATATTTTAAGACAGCACAGTCTGTCCCCATGAAAAGGTTTGCCGAGTGTTAAGAAAAAGTTGGAAGCCTCGCACGTGTAATCGAGATCACAAGTCGAAATCGAATGCTGTGACAGAAAAGTTACAGATTTGCACAAAGTTGTTTTCGTAATGTGATACCTTCGATTTAATACGTGACCGCAAGTGAACACTCAAGGTTAAATAATCCACTTCGACCGCGGAACAAATTTTCCTGCACATATCTTTGTAAAGTTGTGAAACTGGATTTTAATACAGTACAGACTGTCTGTGTGAAAAGGTTTCCCGAATTTAAGACAATGTTGGAAGCCTCGCACGTGCTGTGAGTATCGACTCGAAATAGAACGTTGTGACAGTTCTATATTTAGATAATCGCAAAGTTGTTTTGAGGTAATTTGATCCGGGTTATACCACAACTCAATCGCTGTGACAGATCTATATTTAGAGACAAGTTGGCGAACTTTTGGTTTTCACGTGCGTCAGAAAAAAACTAAAATTAAACATTTAGATTTTTTACCTTCATCAGGTAAATGACATTTAAGCCAAGTAACACGCTTTGTTTTGAAAATAGAGCAGTTTGAATTTCAAGTGCTTTTTACAATGCGTGACATCTCGACATGTCACATACACGGAAACGATTCGCCTTGTGTTTTCAAGTTTGTTTTCAAGCTTCGCAGAGAGAAAAAACTCCAGATGTTGCCACTTAATCTAGAAGTAAACAACAACAGCTGACAAGGAATATTGATGGCAACTCTCAAAACGGTTTAACGAGCTTTGCTCGAACGTGAACAAAAAGGTCTTACGTGAACCCAAAACGGATAGTTTCGAGAATCAGAAGCGTGCGTCCGGCTTCTGGAACAAAAAAGTATCCCGAGTTAACGCTCATAGAGCGTCTTGTTTAGCATACAGTCGTGACAAAGTCGTTGTCTCGGTTAACGGAAGAATGCGTGGTCTATTTCTATCCATCAGTAATAACAAATTAAATCAAAATTTCAACCAGTATAAAACAGTGCTTAAATTTAATTAACATGAAGAAAAATAAAAAGTCGTTGGTCCAGCCAGAAGCTGTATGTGCTCATGAGCCGTGCCTCAGTAAATGTTCGCTCCTATGTTTCAATTCACTTTGAGGTTTCACTTTCAATCCCTACATACAAGGTAAGGCTTTGAACCCGCGACCTCCTGCGTCAAAGTCAGGTACTCTATCGACTGAGTTAACCTTGTCTAATCTAATTGAAATATGTCCAAAAAACTGATCTAGGCGTAGTCTGACCACTGCCAAAGCGTACCGGCTGACTTGGCATGGCGTGTTACGGTGTCTAAATACGACCTAAGGTAATGAATCAAAGTATAACTGTTAAGAAGTCGTGGATATGTGACCTTATTTGCGATAAGGGGGATTAAGCCAAGGTGACTCGGGAAAACGGCGTTTTAACTAGTTTAAACGCGTAAAACCCTTCTGGAAAGTATCTAAACTTTTGAGCATCAGTTTTATTTTTTTTCATGAGCTTAACGCAATTTAACCTCAGGGTGCATATTTACATCGGTATTCGCGTTTGCACGAATTATCAAGGCAAGGAGATATCGTGGGAGTTAAAACAATGTGCTCCTTTTGAAAGCTGAACAGGTTTCTGTCTTGTCCGTATGGTCGGATAAATATCAGGCAAAAGAACGATTTCTCTGAGCCAAAACAAAGCCAGCCAAACACTGCAGTATTTCGAGGAAATGGTTTCACAAAGCTGTCGAACGAACGCAACCGAAATTACGCTTTTTACTGCCGGTGTGAAATGCAACATTTCAGTGACATTTAACGTCGTTTTCTTAAATAACCATTGATGCCATGTTTTTATATATTAAAATAAACAAGTTTCATTCAAAACTTTTACTGAAAAAATGGCGCGTTTAGTTAAAACGACGAGTATTTCTCAAAGCAAACTTGTTTTTACATTGTGGCTAGAAGCGATGACGCCACAAAAAAATATATTTGATTTTAGATTGCGTTGTTCTCTTTAGAACATTATTTCCAACGCTGAAAATGGCTTTGCGAATGCAGCTATATTTGTGTAAAAACTTTCCGTCATCAATTTCTGTGCACACTTGGAAAATATCTTGGATTGAACGGCTCATATTTTTTCCACAGATCGTGAATTGCATGGATGAACGTAGGAGAAGCTGCGCTTGTGACGGAATAGTTTATAATTTCTTTCGCCGTCTGGCTGTTTGATCGAACTTTCCTTTTGCCGTTTATTCGTTCGATCCGAGCTGAAATAAAGTTACTTTACATTTTTCATTCCGTTCATCGGTTCTGATGTTGCTCCTTAGACATACTTCGGAAAGCCGATAGAGGTGTTCCGGCAATATTTCGGGAAATCGATATCTATTTTGTCTGCCGTTGACATATCGATTTGTTTACATCTGAGTGAGTGACAAATTTGCATAATCTGACCCCCAACAACAGTCGTTCCTACGCTTCGCGTATCCACGACTAAAAACTGGCCTAACACTGCGCGACCTACAAACGAGCCTTTGAAAATGTGTCTGTGTTGGATAACATAAGATAAAGAAGATTCCTTGTAAAAACTAAAGGGAAAAACTCTCTTGAAATCCTCTTTTTTGACTGGTTTTGCTTACAAACTGGAATCAAACGTCACACACACTATCCCAGGACAAAATTGGTCCCGCCCGGCAGAAGAGACTGAAAACAATGTGCACTGCAGAACTGTAACGGCGCTATTGCAAAACATTTTCAGGACCGTGTCCAATTTTGCCGAGACGTCTCCTCGAAAAGTGCACTAAATTTGTTTACCATCTCAACCATAAATTTCCAGTCCTCTCCAGGACGTGCAAATGATCCGTACGCACTCGTCATCCAAACGTGGATTTAGCCAACAAGCCGACGTCTTCGAAAAACAGTTGTGTCGGAATCTCTCTTCGCGGTACCCAGATTCTCTAAACACCAATACTACTATAAGGAATCATTCTCTGCTAACCCTCACTCAAAAACCCCCAATATCAAGGCGTATATTCCTCTCACTGTTTGCTATACACTCATTACAATGAATATGTGAGTGATCGTCGCAGTTAGAGCGCTTTTCAATTGAGTGTCGTGAAACCAAAACCAAAACCAAAACCAAAGCAATTACTCTGACCAATCACAACAGAAGTAAGCAGTGCAATGAGCCAATCTGAATACGAAGCAATTACATGTAGCCGGCGTAAAGCGCGGGAAAATACGCGCGTGCAAATCACAATTGGTTTTGGTTTTGCTTCTCATTGGTTGAGAAAGTGGCGCGAGTTTTCCTGGCCAATCACGGAGCGAAGCCATGCAAAACCAAAGCAAAACCATAATTACTTTCGACACTCAATTGAAAACTGCTCTATGAACACTACTGAAGTAATAGCCGGTGAAAATAAAGCCTGAAAAGAAATTCAGGCTTGTACGGGATTCGAACCCACGACCTCTGCGATACCGAAGCATACAGCGCTCTACCAACTGAGCTAAGCTGGTCATTTTGTTGGTTGTGAGTGATGAGTATGTGAGAATGAATATATGAAAATCATATTTGAACTGCCGATTAAAGAATGAATTAAGCCTGAAAAAAATTCAGTCGAACCCACGACCTCTGCGATACCGGTGCAGCGCTCTACCAACTGAACTAACAAGCCAACTGGGAGCTGGTTATTTTGTTGGCTCGTAATATACCCGTGAGTGATGAGAATGTGAGAATGAATATGTGGGTGATTGTCACATGAACACTACTTAAACCATGACCTTTGCGATACCGGTGCAGTGCTCTACCAACTGTGCTAACAACCCAACTGGGAGTTCACCCATTACAGTTAAAAGAATTTGATTTCACATCAAGACAGTTACTCTCCGGTGATCATATTATCATTTTATGGTTTTATCTAACGACCAGTGTGTGTAGTCAAGTATTGATACTGCAAACAAGATTTCAAATGCCACTTAGGTACTGTTGTAGTTCAAAGAGTCAAGACCCCCCCCCCCCCCCCCCCAAAAAAAAAAAAAAAAAAAGCTAGAATGGTGCAAATCCCAGTCCTCTGAGGGAATTTGCCGCGTAATTTAGAAGTCATTGTCACCCCGAAAAAAATGGGCTGGGGCGCTCGTGTATAAAATTTTCAGCCGGTTTGTTACCGAGATCCCGATCGAAAAAAGTCGACATATGGTAACCAGATCAACCCATCTTTTATATCGACAGACCCTTAGGAAACAACACCACAACAGAGGTCATCCAAGCCACTGAGAATCAGGTCAACACATACTTTCTGTTTCATATTAAACTTTATTTTATTCTAACATAAGTGCATTATGATGATTAAGAAATTGGAGCATTTTTCAACACGCGAGATGTGCACACACCCTTTCCAGGCACAGTAAAGGGCACATCCTTGTAACACGCGACTCCGGCATCACTTGTACGCAGATGAGGCTTCACTTGTTCCCAAATCTAACAAAGGAAAAAAGGGGGAGAGTGTTAGAGCCACGCCCTTTCTTTGCCCAAACAATCAAATTGTAGCATTCTATCGCTGAGGTGTACTTTCAAACAGCAAAAATAACAACAACACAAAAGATACTGAATAAAGCCTTTTCCAATTAAGTGCATGCCAAAAGTAATTTGTGTATGCTGTGTATATTTCACTTTGCTGCCTTCAACGAACAACAAATGCATGAAGTCAAATCTTGCAACGGACCATAGGTTTGCTAAACGGGGACACCCTTAAGCCATTGGTAATTTTGGTATGTTTCTTACCAATCGCCCCAAAAGGGCAAAAAAAAGAGATATTTTGTAAAACCTAAGTCATTATTGGTATTTAGTCAACCATTGGCAATATCCACCTTTTTCTTGGGGTTCAATTGTTTATTGGGATCTCCAGGATAACCTTCAAATGAGACCCTCTCCCCAGGAACACTGCCATCTGGAGGGTCCAACAGCTCAAACGTCTCTCTGTCCTCTGTTGATGAGCACATCACCATGGCTTGTGATGTTATGCCTCGCATTCTGGAGAAACAGAGAAGGTACAAGCTCTCGCCAAGAAGTCCATTCTTCTTTGCAGTCGTCCTTACAAATTTACCATAACTCATGAATCATTCTCCCTTCAGTATACACTGACATCACTACCACTAACACTACACAAGAGCTACAGTGGGAGGTGACACAGGTGATCCAAGTCCGTTCATCTAAAGGAGAATGACGAGGTCGCAGAGGTCCTCTGTGACTATTTCTCGCTTGTGGAGAATGTGTCTAACATTCCCCCATTGTGACTACTCTCAAGACCTCTTGCATCACCCAGATGTAAAAGAATGTATTCCTATAAAACCCTTTACAATTCAAACCGGTGTAACACAACGCAGATCTCCATATGATTTCGTGTTACGTTTATCGCTCTCGTGTTGGGCTTGCGTTGTCTGTAGCCCAGCAAGGGTGTGAAAAAACAATAACAGTATTTTTTAGATACATACCCGGTATATACTATATTAGCGCAAACGTCCTTAAAATAGTTGGGGTGCTGAAAGCCTTCGCAATTTGTTACATCAAACCTCTAACATCACCCTTAAGTGTTTAGATAGATTCCAAATTGAAGTGAAAAATACCGGGAAAAATAACACCATTGTAAAACTTTGCCAAGAATGTATCAGCTTGGAGTCACCCGTAACAACTACAATTTTGACCGGTTGTTCTGGGCTGCTATCTGCTGTTAAAGAACAAGATATCTCAACCGTTTCTGCAACTGTATTATTTCTAGCAGGATGGTTACTTGGTTTCGATTTGGAACGCTTTAGTGAGTTACAATAAAATTTTTATCCGAAAAACACACGTGAAACACCAACACATGACAAATCTGTTGTGCCAATCGTTTTCCAGTTGCTCTGCTGTTAGTGAAGGTTAGGAATTTTCCAGTGACAACCGGATCATTTTCCAGTTGAGGTAGACATAAAGACCAGATTTAGGGAAAATAATGTAAACCACTCCCACTCACTTGAAACAACAGGTCGGAGCACTGCATGTATATTGCCTACTTTATACACAGTATTGTAAAGAAAAAGAAAATCTTCTTTATCTTACTTAACTGGCTTCAAGTTACACATCACAATCACCATTCGATCCTAGAGGACAAAAGGAGAAGCATAAATGTTAAACACAAGCTCTCCACGGACTTGACAGCTCACTTGAGCATTGTCCTGTTCAAGATAAGTTCTTTTTTGTGGTTGATCAAGATGTCAATTTTACTGTTTACAGTTAGGGTCTTTTATTCAAATGGAAGTCATATTATTAACAGTCATACTATTAAAAACTGGGTGATAGTAAGGACGAGGACCACAGTAAGTTTATTCCTGTTGCAAAACAAAGCTTTTCTTGTTTGAATTTGAGAGTGATAATTAAAAAGATTTTTTAGATGACACGTTCCATTAGTATCAGGGCATATCTTGACTGGCCGTTGTTACTTAATTATTAGAATAAGCAGTTGCCAATCAATCACTATTTTGCTGTGTAAAATTCCAAGACATCAGATATTGACACCTGATATACATAACCAACTGGTGTTTACCTAACAACCAACAAAACAGTGATGATAGATAGCCTTACCTGGAGCTCTTCCAATAGAACAGACCCGACAAGACCACTACAAACTGTCCTGGGTGATTCCTCTCCTACATCAACTTAAAAAGGCAGCAAGTATAAATATTTACAGTTACAGTTACTGAAAGCTCATCACCAATAGAGAGATTAAGCATCACGTTTATTGCAAACAGGAAATTGCAACAGCAGATTATCATGTATGTTTCTCACATACAATGAAAACCATGCAAGCTAATTCCTGTGTTTTTGTCAAACATGAAACTGCTCACTACTTGTAGGAGCAGCAAACAGGAAATGGCCAATTTAAGGTTTCTTTTGTTTTTAAGGGTGGCGAATATCTTTACCAAGAGAGACAGTTGTAGTACTTAAGGTGCTGTTTCACTATACTCAATATAGACTCACTTTCTTCCACAAACAGTGTATCTGCATCAGGGTGTCTCTTTGCTGACAATATTTTACCCACACGGAAGTCAATATGATGGACATCTGGTTCTGCAGTGCTGGGCTGTTCTGGAAAAGAAAAGAGAAATGCCAAATAATCAACAAACAGAAGATATTAAAGACAATTTTTTACCACAATTGCTAGTAATCTCATAATCTTATTGGCTAATTTGCCATTGTGGATAAGAGTCTAGACAACGCTGCTCGCGTCAACGTGTCGCGCAATGCCTGTTTTCAGCTCGCACTCTGAAATTAGCATTTTCTTTGACGCTGATATTGTGGTAAAAAACAAATCGAATGTGGTTTAGTGTTGTCTATACTCTTATCGACAACGATATTCGTCATCACAGTGGTCAAAATTTGCTGTGGACTCACTCGGCTGTGCCTCATGAGTCCACAACATTTTGACCACTGTGATGACGAATATCGTTGTCGATAAGAGTATAGACAACGCTAAACCACATTCGATTTGTTAAATTTACTTGTGGATGACAATGTACATGTATCAAGCATAATTATATAAAAGACTTACATAAGCTCCCAACTAGTTTTAATTACAAATTTGGGAACTGCAGCTTGTAAAACAAATTTCCAACTAAAAAGCCTGGACTGAAAACAATGCTGCATGTACAGTTCACTTTACAAGAATCCAATCAAAAACAGACTTTATACTACAAAGACAACATCAGTTCACAACATCAACAAGCACTTCAAATGAAAAAGAAAAATGATAGAAATTACAGTAAGAGTGGAATCATATTAGGTGGGCAGAGAATGGGAGCGTTTACCATTTGCATGAAAAAACTGATCGGAATGGAACATTCACTATGGTACTTGCTTTTCCTGACAAAGCAGTTTGGCTAGTCTGAGAGCCTCTACCATTTGCACAAAGCCCCGGTTAATATATATAGTGTACCTCCAGTGCCAGCAACCTTCTCTTTAGCTTTCTTCTCCACTTTCTCCTTCTTTGGTTTCTTTTCAGCTGGCTTCTCCTCTTTTTTCACCACCTCAGGTTCAACTTCAGCTGGCTCAGCAGCTGGAATATCCACCCTTCCTTGTGCTTCAGAAGAAGATTCTGGTTTCAACTTTGGGAGGGAAACCTGTTTCACTGAAACAAAAAAAAAACACAAACAAGAAAAGTCAGGATGGTTTAGCTAAGATCAGCATGACCAATTTACCTTGTCACCTCACTGATAATACTGAAAATTTGTTTTCATTCCCAGCACTACTAACAGTTTCTTTAGAAACTAACTGATTTATACAAAAAATGAAGACCTTTCTGCAAAAGGGGTGTATATCGCTTTTTTGTCTTAAAACCCAAAATATCTCTAAACTCACTCTATTTTGGCATACAGACTGGTAATGGTGTCAGAAATTATGTTCTGCACTTATTTTGTGATTAGAAAGCTAAGATCCAAAATATTAGCTTATGACTTTTTTCAAAACCTCAAGAAACTGAAACAAAAGGATCTGATACATGGTTGATTTATTTTGTTTGGAGCTGGTTCAGTTTTAGGTAAAAGTTGTACACTAATTTGCTGAATTTAGGCTTTTAAATCACAATTGGTGCAGAACTTTATTTCTGACACCATAACCAGTCTGAATGCCAAAGTAAAGTGAATTTAGAGAGATTTGGATGTTAAGACCAAAAAGCCATATACACCCTTTTGTGTGAAGCCCTTAAAGTATTAAACAAAATAAAGCAGCAGCATTTTGCCGGTCAGCAGCTCTACTTCACTTCACTTTTATTGTGCTTCCTCAAAAGATATATTTTGCAGTGTCAGCAGTTGTACAGTTAGAATTATTAATTACAATACCGGTAATAAGATGCTAGGGAGTCTTGAAAGGCTCCTGGGCTAGTAGATAAGTTGATAATAGATTGAGGTGAATTGTTCCAATTAACTACTGCTTGCGGCAAGAAACTGTATTTATACAAATTTGTATGAGCTGAGAGTGGGATGTAGTGTTCACAATGTGTGTGTCTTGATCTCCTGGTGGGTTTCTTGAGTGATTCCAGGAAGGGAAGGGAGGCCAGATTATTTAAGCCTTTATTGAAGAGAATTACTCTGTCCATTTGTATGCAAAGCTTTAAAGATGTTCAGCCAAGTAAGCCTAATATGGTCAGTCTTGCATCCAAGAAACGTGTTAAAGACACAGCCACTGTAACTGCGTAGACTCAAACACTTACATCCATTCCTAACCTCCCAGTATTCCAGCTCTGCTTTAAGCTTCTGAGCTTCTTCCTTCAGACGCTCATTTTCTTGCTTGAGGGCTGAAATATTATCCTTCAAGGAAACATAAAAAACTATCAGCTTCAAAATGCTTTTACAATGCCATATAACATAGTCAATCTTCTCTTTGTGGAGGTCTCCCCAATAGGGTTTTGCCGTTAACATAGTGGTTTCAGAGTAGTAAGCAGAACAAAATGGCAATAAGACAGGATAGATTTGGCCCAGAATAATATTTTAAAATGCGTACCAGCATGTGGCAGATAATCAACTAAAGACAGCAACATTTCTAGCCACTGGCACAAAACACTGACAACAGTTACAAATATTATTTTACTGAATTACAAAATCATTTTGTTGTTGTTCCAACTTGCAAAATAAAATCAGCCAAATTTAGCAATCTTTCTTGTTTTTTTATAATGAAACATTTTATTATTCCACTTACACTTGCTTGATGTGGGATGATTATAGATATTTATTATATTTCCACTGCATGCCTCTTTGTCTGCCTATTATCTTTTATTATTCAACGCATTGTAACAATGTCCAAATATGGTTATAGTGCACTCAATATTTGTTGCACCCACTCAATATTTAGTAATAATAATAATATAATAATATTTATTATTTATATTGCACTTTTCCTATAAAAATAATCAAAAGCGCATTCCAGTTTGCAAAGTAAAAGTTACTACCGACTAATCTAAAAAGTTAGAACCTAAAATCCTAACATAATTTTAAAATTTTTAAAACTTTAAAACTAAGCATTAAATTTAACAAAAAGCCTTAGAGAATAAAAAGATATGTGCAAAGTATTAAATAATAAGAACAAAATAAAAGCAAAAGCAAAAGCAAGCTAAGGCAGTCCAGTCTGACTAAGGTTTTAACAATGCCTTGGTAAAAACAATAATTTATTTGTAATTTTGTACGTTGCAGAGAAAAATTGAGATTTGCACTCAATATTTGTTGAGTAATGAAACAATTATCCTGCTCAATATAACTTGACTAGTCGCCTTAGTATCAGGCAATATTCCAATGACATTTAGCCGGATAATTGTTCAATGTATGTACTTTTGTCATGCAAGCTGCATAACTGTTGTAAATTTTGTGTGAGACCCCAGTAAGAGAGCTTGATTGCAGACTAGACTAGCATTAACAAAATAATCCTATTAGCAAAGTCTACAACAAGATAATGAACAAACCTTTATTCCAACTGACTTGGTTTTTCTTTCTAAACAATAAAGTACAATTTAAAAATTCAGAAAATACATTTAATGCAAGTACAAAAATCAATAATGTTCCTTTATACTGAGAACATTATGAATTAAAGACAGAATTAAGTTTCAATTTACTTTATGCTATTCAGTCATTAACTTTCTGAGGCCTACAGTGTACAGCCATAACCTTTATCTCTAAGCATTTATCAGAATGATGACTGAATGACAGGAAGAAACAACACAACAAAACTATGAATGGCAAGGTGATTACGATAATACAAGTCTGCATAACTGTAAGTATCCGTTAATGCATATGGATGATATGTCAACGGAATGATGGAACAATAGAGGATCAAACCTAACCCTTTTTTATTTGAACTAATTCTTTATTATTATTCAGACCAGAGAGGAAGAATTTAAAAAATTACTTGCCCATCTCAGGATTGTCCAGTGCTCAGAAGAAATCTTATCTTAGCCCCCTCCCCCCCCCCCCCGATCCCTCCCCCCACCCCCACCCCAACTTCCCTTTAGAGGAAGTTCTGGACCTGCCACTACAGTTACATTGTACCCTCCCCCCACCCCTCCAACTGAAATGTCATTCTGTCCCACTGTTTTACTTGTTTAAAATAAAATAATTTATAATTATAAATTCTTGTGTGCAAACTGTAACGCTTGTTATGTCGGCAAAACAAGCCGACACTTCTCCACGCGAGTGCGCAAGCACTTATTTTCGGATGGATCTTCACACATTCACAAGCATCTGTTGAGTTCAGAGTTTTGTTGAGCATCCTGCTCACCAGATTGTTTCCAGATTTTGGACTATGCAGCTACTAAATATCAAGTGAGGCTTAAGGAATCAATGCATATCAAATGGGAGAAACCCAGTCTCAATCGGCAGGTGAAATATTAAAGCTTATAAGTCTCAAGACTAATGTAAGTCTTAAAACTGTTTCTGTGTAACTACATGTATAGACTGCGAGCAGTCCCTCTTTCTTTCCTTTGTTGATCTTGTCAGCAAGCACAAAGTGCAAGCTGGTGACCATTGGGGCAGGCGGCACTGAGTGGGAAGCGCAAGCTAGCAGAAAGAAGGAAGGACTGCATCCTTTTCTCTTTGCAACGCATTCAGATAACTCCGCCCACAAAGCTGTGAACCCATTTAAAATTAAAACTCCACCCCTTTTTGTCACGTGGACCAGTAGTAATTTGTTGTACCTTCAAAGTAAGGATTCTCAAGCTATGATTTCAGTCTCTATGGAACACTAGAAACCTCTAGTTTTTAGATTTTCTAATTGTCGCTCATGAAATCGTTTGAAGAAGTTGAAATCCATTTTTCCGTCAATGAATAAAATAAGGCTATGATGTTGTCCATTTTCCTGTCATCGCAGTCAATTAAGATAATATTTGTGTTGCCGAAAAAAATATAACTTGCGTCCTGTTGCTAAATCTTTGTAGTTTTTGTTTTTTGTATTCTGCTTGGACAAAAATGTTCCCAGAACATGAAAAAAATTCTGTGTATGAGTAAAACAGCGCTTTGAGTGACCGCCATCACACAACAATGATGCTCGGTTTTTGCAAAATTCTAACTCTCGTTAGTTCCGTCGTAAAGAGATAATTTTGTTCTCTATGGAAAGCTAGAAACATGTAGTTTTTAGATTTTGTAATTGACACTCACAAAATCCTTTCAAGAAGTTGGAAATCGGTTTTCAGTCAATGAATGAAATGTCCCTTTACCTGTCAACACAGTCAATTAACCAAATATTTGTGTTACAACTTGCGTTCTATTTGTATTCTTGCAATAATTTTGGTCTCTATGGAAAGCTAAAGCTTTGTAGTGTCTGGTTTTTTGCATTCTGCTTGGGCGAAAATGTTCACATACCATGAAATAATTTTTTCCATGTATGCCAATGCTGTCTGCTCTGTTTTGTTTCGTCTGTCAACAGGTTGTCAACGACTTATGCTAATCAAATTCTTCTGACAGCATGCATTGTATGATTAGCCAATCATAATTTCCGGTCGTTTGTGCAATGGGAAATTCTGAACGTGTCACAAAGAGAAAAGGTGACTTTCTGCTCGCTCGCGCTTCACACTCGCTGACTTCCACTTGCTCCAATTTCCATTCGTGTGTGCTTCACACTAGCTCACAAAAGAAAGAGGGACTGATCGCAGTCTAGTGTAACCATGTTGCAGAAAACACTCATCTAGATGTGTCAGGTATTGGACTTTGGGGGCCATTTGAAAGAACACTTTTAGACACAAGAGTTATGCACCCGAATCCGCCTTCATACGTTGACAAAAGTATCAATCAGGTGTACATTGCTCACGAAAAAGAAAAGAAAAGAGCATATAATGAACGAGTGATACAAATGGAAAAGGGCACATTCACTCCTATTGTGATGTCGACGTCAGGGAGTGTTGGTAACAAAGCTGATAGACATCACAAGCATTTAATAGACATCACAAGCAAATCACCTCTCTGATAGCTTCAGGGTTCCAGATAAGATTTTAAGGCAGGGTGTCAACAAGGAATTCCATTGGGTCAAATTTCCAGTGCTCCCACCAAACCATTATAAATTTTCTATTAATTTGTCGGGTCATGTAGCTGACCTTGTAGGGTTTTTGACCCAAGACCCCCCTCTTATATGGAACACTGATCTTAGAAAAAAAGAAAAAGCTATGCAGATGTCCTGAACTCTATTAGAACAAGACTCAGATTCTGTTTATTGAAGAGCATTTTAATAGGCTAGTTTCTAATTGTGGTAGATCAAAAGAACAGAGTTGAGGTTCAGGGATATTTGCATTTTCTTTTGTCAAAAACAAAGGAAAATGCAAATTATTCCCCTGAACCTCGACTTGGTTCTTTTGTTCCCCCAAAGATATTCTTATTTCAAAATAATATTTATCTATTTGTTCTAAGGTATTTATATAATATAATAATTAATATATTCTTTAAGAATGTAAAGACAGAACCCAATTCTCTAAACTCAATTATAAAAGCCTGTGATGTTCAATTTATTCATATTTATTTTTATTCTTGCACATCAACACTGTATTTTTTATCAAATGAAGAATGATCCTTGTAGTTGTGAATGCAATTTATGCAATTGCAAAAAGAAGCCTAAAAAAAATTCAGGACTTCAACAGGGTTTCAACCTGTGACCTTGCGATACCGGTGCGATGCTCTAACCAACTCAGCTATGAAGCCACTGACATTGGGAGCAGGTCAATTGTGGGTTCATAATGTTCCAGTGAAAGAGAGGAGTGTGAATAATGAATATGAAATAAATCATATATGAACTGTGGATATGAAATCAAATGAAGAATATGATCCTCGCAGTTAAGAACGCAATTTATACAATTGCGAAAAGATGCCTGAAAAAAATTCAGTACTTCAACGGGGTTTGAACCCGTGACCTCGTGATACTGGTGCGATGCTCTAACCGACTAAGCTATGAAGCCACTGATGTTGGGAGCATTTTTAGCTTGCAAGTTGAGTCTTATTTCTTTGATTGCACCTGATGTCACGGAGGCCATGTTAGTGGAAAGAACAAAAGGGTAGGCGCGTAGGCGCGTAGGCACATAGGTACTATGAAATATATATATATATATATATATATATATATATATATATATATATATATATATATATATATATATATATATATATATATATGTCTCGTTCTTAAAGCGTTGGCTAGGAATGACTTCATATATCCATGTGGCCAGCTCTTTTAGGGGTATAACTTCAAGTGGCCGGGTATTCTGCAGTTACTACTGTGTCGGGTTTTCACGTCAACAACACAAAATAATTTCGTACTTTTCTTTTAAACCCCATCCTATAGCACAAGCTAATCACAATTAAGCCAATACCTGCCGCTTTCTTTAAATAGATCAACTGGGACTGAAGAAGGGAGATCGTCTCTTCCGCTTCAACTGCGCGCTTCTCGAGCTTCTCTACAACATCTCCACCCGTCACCATGTTTACCCTTGCTTGGAAAATTACTCGCAAAACGTTATTTTCGGTGAAAATGAGTCTCTTTCTACAACAAAATGAGACACGGAACGACGTACGGAACATGAATCCAAATCAGCGCTAAGTGTCAGCGGTGTCAGAAGGTATGTCATGTAGGAACACAGTAGAATTCAACCGGTGCATAAAACGCCTGGTGAAAAATAGCCTCGAAATTGTCTCAGTCATGTCTGACCTTCTTAAATTCATGACTTTAGTAGGAAAGCTGAAGTCGACGAAGCGCACAGGCTGGGTTTATCGCAGAGTGAACTCTCCAGAAAGTGTTTCAGACCATATGTACCGAATGGCTGTTATGAGCTTTCTTGTGACGGGGAGCAACAAAGATGCTAATATCAACCGAGACCACTGTATTAAACTCGCGCTGGTCCACGACATGGCGGAATGCATCGTCGGTGATATCACCCCGTTTGATGGAGTTAGCAAAGAGGAGAAACACAAGCGTGAAGAACAAGCCATGGAGTATTTGTCGAGTTTGGTCGGTGAAGACGTTGGGAAGGAATTCTTCTCTTTGTGGAAGGAATATGAATCACAGCAGACCGAAGAAGCGAAGTTTGTTAAAGATCTGGATCGCTTTGAAATGATTCTACAGGCGCACGAATACGAGGAAATCGAGGGAAAGTCTGGCACAGGCTGGCTTCAAGAATTCTTTGAGTTTACGAAAGATAAATTTCAACATCCATTGGTTAAAGACTGGGTAAAACAGCTTAACGATTTACGCCATCAAACCAAGAAATAGTGGAGCACTGTTTTCTGTAGGTTGGGATGTAATAAAAATGTTTCAGCTGAAGTGAGTTCTGGCATATCAAAGTGAAAAGAATTTCCGAGCTATTTTGCAATTTGATATATAAAATTTTGTTTTTCTTTGAATGGGAGTTTAGTCTCCCCCTGCTGGCAAACCGTCATCACCTTAGGCAAAGTATTATTAAATTTTAACTCAAACGATTCCCACCCACCCACACCATCGAAAAAATACTACCATTCCTTATGATCCAGTTACTGTTTTTTCTTTAACCTGCCCTTTGTAATAGCTTGACGTGGTGGTCAAATTGTCTTCACTTCTGAATTCTGATTATCTGGAAATAGTTCTGCAACTATTTTCACATCCTTCAACTGCAATAAAGCTATATGGAAAAATCAAGCTTAGATGTCAACAAGAACAGAACATCTGCTTTCTTATAGAAATTCTTCCCCGTTTTTCATATCTTTGCATGACAATTACTGTGAGTTTCTGTTTTTTTATTGATCCATTTAGCTTCATGTTTTGTGCTTCCATCAAATCAGGCCAGTTCAAGGCTCTAAGATGGACAAAAAAAAAAAAGACATTGAGAATGAACAGGTCATTACCCCAATCCCAGCTCTCTTGACAAGTCAATCTGTAGGTGCTACAGCTTTGTTACAACTCTGGCTTGTTTAATCTCAATATTTTTGCAGTTCAGTCTTAGCCTTACTGGCAACAGTCTATCCCTGCTTCACTCCCTCAGACAGGCTATTGTGCAGCCCACAGCCATGAACAAAACATTCAAACCAACAAATGGGCACTTAAACAATGTAATAGGACCACATGCTGTCCAATTTGGAAATAACTGGATGAATCCATGTCGGGCCTAGAGCAGCAAGGACAAACAATTTTTAATTTTCATAGCCTGGGACCAGGCTCCGCAGTGTTGTTAGTGTAGGTAATCACATGATTTTGAGTGCAATTTGGAATAAATAAGCAAGATTAAATTCATTTAAAGACTCACAAAATACAGGCTCGTGCAATTTGTGGTGTTTGAAAAATTTACAAGTGCTTATTTACTCCAAATTGCACAACAAAAATCATGTGATTACATATTAATATACACGAAAAATTTGTGTTGCATAAGCAATGCAGGTGAATCATGTGCAAAAATCATTTATTCATCACACGCAGGTCAAAACAACAGTTTTGTCAGTGTTTTTAAAGTTTTTTAAGCCACAAAAACCGGCTGAAAAGTTGTAGGCTATAGCTATCAGTTGCTGTATAATCATTACCTTCAGTATTTCTGGTTCATAATCTTCGTCTTGTTTGTTGTTGTTTTCTCCGCGTAAAATCACTTGAGCAAAGCGTCATGTCCTGGGGGGGGGGGGGGTACTTAGGTACTCAGAACCCCTACCCCATTATAGTGTATTCTGTGGCCAAATATAGACCCCATCTTAGTCACTTTTGGGAAAATGGAATTTTCGTGATCCCAAATTAGTCACTTTCTGTTTATGCATCTACCTTGTAAAGCCTTTCAAGTACTAGGTCATCCTAAAATGAATTGACACATTTGTTAAACTGAATGTAGAACACTTTACTTTTCACCTACAGTACTAACATTCTGGTACATTTACCCCCAAAATCCTGAAAATGTGCGACCCCATTCTAGTAACTATTGAAAATGCAACTTCATTATAAGCAATCCATTGGTAAAAATGCGACCCCATCCAGCGGCACATCCCCATTAGCCTATTACTAGGAAGTGCCCCCCTCCCCCTCCGGTGTTATGTAAGTTCAACAGGCTCATAACTTTTGATTTCATCAGTAATTCCCTTCTCTAAACATCACTTTCTCCAAATAGACAGCCAAAAAGCAGTGCTTTTCGCACTGTGCTCTTTTTTAGAGCTGTTTTCAGCTCCTCTGCAAAAGGAAACCTGCTAAAAATGCTGGCCATTGTTTTGTTTTCAGTTTTCAATGTGGCTCAAACTTACACGAACTTGTTGCTACAGAAACAGCTATGATTTGATTGGCTATCGCAATTCAAATTTCTATTGTTTCTAAACCAATAGATTTTACTCTTATTGTTTATTGTTAAGTACGGTATAGTTCCTCCAGTTTTTTTCTTACACAATGTATAGTTATGTATTAGATAATATTATTCTATTTTTAATTGTATTATCTTTCAGTTTTGGAGAGCTGATTTCGTATGTGAATTCAGTTTCCCCCTATTGCTTTCCTAAATACCTACTGTACCTTTATATAGTATTTATGATGATTATTTTTATTAATAGGATGTCTTTGTATAGTGGTACAGTAGCCTCTTATTAATTATACAGCTACTGGGTCCAGGCAAGGTATGTTCAAGGACAAGTGCTGTCCAATTGATCGTTAATTGAACAGTTAAAATATAACAGGTCAATAATATAGTGTTTACTGATTTGCTATATAATTAGTGGTAAACATACTTCCAAATAAAATACTTGGACAAGATAAATCCTTTCATGTGCTGGGGAAAATTCACACATTTCATTTGAAAAAGCCATTGAACAATAAAAGTACTACAACAAAGTACAGCAAGAGATTTTATTTCAGTGGTCCCTTGACTTTCAACCAGACGGGTATCACAGTTTGCCTCAACTCTGAGAATGTGGTTAATAAATTATTACTTCAATGGACAAGATCACACTTGAATATGGAATCTTGTGACAGTAAGTTACATTACCATCTCATCCCTCCTTGATTGTTCAAAAGGCAGATAATTTTGCTCAATGGATAAGTCGCTGACCTGTCAACAGGCTGCATAGAGTGGTACTGTATAAGGCAAGTAGAGCAAGTGGCAAGGCAAACAAAAATCCATAAACAAAGCAAGGCCTAGGTTTACTGAATTTACCCCAATAAGTTGCTTTGTTGACAGGCTTAAACCCAGGAGATGTTAAATTCTCACTAATACATGTTGTCTGTTGGATGGCGATTAATCACTGTACTAAATCACCGCCCAGGTATTGGGCAATCCCAAAATCTGATTGAATTGGTTAAGCTAGCATTGGTCTAATTTTTTGATAGAATGGCTGGAAGATTGCTGAACTTACAAACCAACTTGCTAGAACAAAACCACTTTTATTAATTTATAGCATTTCTTTGTTAATGATTGGTAACTGAGTTGTGGACCAAGAAAATAGACCCTATGCAAATATGGCAGCCTTTAAATATTATTCTTTTGTTTGTATTCAAAACAGCCTCGCTAATCACATTTCTGACATCAAAATTCTAAAGAATTTCTTATCCCAAACAATGTTCGTGAGACTATTTTCAATACTAACAATTTAAAGTGCTACTATGACGAAATGCACATCTTTCCTATCCCAGCCAAGTCCTCTAGGGTCCTCAAACGGTAAACGGCGTAATTCTACGAGATAAACCAAAACAAGAGAAGGGTAAAAATTTGATCTTGGTAGCACTTTAAAGGTAGACTGCTGGTAGTCCCTTTATCTACCATTAGTATAAATCTACTAGCATTCTATCACGAACGCCGTTCTCTGATTGGCTACGCTACTCGCTCATCAGCTATCATGCGATAGAAATCTCGAGCTCATAATCTAATTGTTAAATAGTGTAGTGAGCAACAGTGCAGTGAGACTGGAGCAAAGAGAAAAGAGCATTCACTCCAGGTTTCACCAGTCTCCTCGCGCTATTGGCATGAGCTCCCCACTATCCAGAAAGGGACTGCTAGCAGTCTAATTTAAAGGCAGCCACTTCTGCATAGGGTCTACAGCATACTCGGATTCTACCAACTGATTGTAGGTTTGGGGCTGACTGACAACCAACAGGAACCTTGAGTTTCCCAGCTAAACATTAAGTATGTTCAGTTTGACCCTGACATACTTCCAATAGTTGGACTGCATGGTAAGCAGAAGTAGAAGTTTAAGTCTTTCGGCATCTTCAATGCAATTGTTGTCTAAAAGTAAAAAGCATGATTATACTATATAACTTATCTATGCATTATATTGAGGTCCCCTTCCAACATAATATGTGCACTATGTTAGAATATTATTGAGATACCTAATTTCTATTTTGTTGATACAAAGAATGTTCCGGCATCCTGATTATTTTTGTCACACAGACAACCCTTGCAAATCAGTTACCACATACTCCATTGTTCGCCATTTACTAGAATAGCAGTACAGAGCTATAAATAAATTTGCCAATTACTAGATGATGTTTGTTTGGGAACTGCCTCACAAATGCAAGGGTTGTCTGAAATTTCTATAGACCTTATCACAGTAAGTACTAAGTCCACAATGAGTTACTGGGTTGACATGACCCAAAACTCATGTGTATTAAAATTCAAGACTAAATATTAAATAATTCCCAAATTGTTGGACCTTTGTGAACTCAAGTTAAAACAAAAACAAACAAACAACATTGTAGAGGTCATAATTTCATCCTTAATAACTCTGTGGCCCAACAGGGTTTGCTGCATTCATTCTTTGTACTCCAGATTGTACACAATTAGTTACATTGTATGTTTGAAATCAAGTTAGCTTTCCCATTGTGCTTTCATGGTTACCCATAAACCACTTGATATACATAACAGTGGAAAGGTCTATAACTCTGTTCCATTTCTTTCCAAGTTTTAACACCAGAGTTCCTATGAACTCAAGCACAAAACCTAGAGCAGAGGGCAGCATTGGGTTATTTAAGCTGAAGAAATATAATTGTTTTATTAGATGTTTTGGCATGTAGTATTACAGAGTATTTTTATGAGTTGTGCTGTATTTTGACATTAAGCCCGCAGGGTGAGTCAAAATACAAACAATGAGTAAAAATACTCCGCGATACTATACGCCAAATCATCTAATAAGAGATTATACAACTTGTATTGCAAGCAAAATTATAGAAAGAAAAACCTTTTTTCAGGAAAGTGTGACAGGTTTTGCTTGGCGTGCGCAGTGAAAAAAACCTGTAAAACAGGTTTTCCACAGAACAAATATCCAAATGTACAACATCGCGGAATATTTGTACTAGTCTTGTGAGTTTTCTGTACAGTAACTAACAGAGTTAGATAATAATAAAGTAATATTCAATCTTGATAAATCACTGACTTTCTGTGGGCTTCATAAAAAAATGCACAAGTGTCACTGGAAGTTCAAAGGAAGGATAACTTCACCCAGAGGTTAAAATTACTTGATTTCAGTGGATATAGTTATCAGCTCTTGGAACTACAGGATACTCGTAACAAGAGATGAGCAGGATAGAAACAGAAAAAGTGTATTACCTAGCTATTAACTTAAATAGCACTGAGTTTTTTGGATAGATTTTTTAAGGCTATGAACATGTCAAATAATTTATCTTACAGCTAGTTCTCAAATGAAAACATCAAGTCTTCAGTCATGCCTGCATCCAGCTTTTCAAACAGGTGCAATATGCAAAATAGCATATCGACTAAATCCATAAGGGTAATAATTTCCAGGAAATTTGCTCCACAGTCGGGAGATTGTGAGAAGATAATTAAATTTGCTAAATAGAACAATTCGAGGAAGAACGCTTTTTGATGCAGGAATCATCAGTTCAAGACAAAGCACTCTCAAAGTGCTGAAAACCATCAGCAGCACTTTAAGCTCAAGCTGTAGAAGAGTCTAGTTTTATGATAAGAAAGTCACATTGTTTTTCTCTTCAGAAGAAACAACAAAGTGACTTTCTTATCATAAAACAATGTGACTTTCTTATCATAAAACTAGACTCTTCTACAGCTTGAGCTTTAAGTGCTCAAGATGTTTTACAACTTTAAGTTTCCCCATCTTGAATAAATACGATATGTTAATGTTAACGTTAATGACACACTCAGCAACACGACATGAGGGAAGGAAAAGTAGACCCATTAGCAGTTGACTGCAAAATAAGATAGAATGGAATAATTGATTAAAAAACGAACAGAGAGCATTCCACCTATTCTTTTACAATCAATAATGCCACTCCAAATGTTTCATAAACAAACACATTCTTCGAATAAATTTTCTTTAAGCCAAGTGAAAGATACGAAGAAGAAAATTACAAACTGAAACAATTTTTATTTAACATGTTGCAACTCTTTCCAAATGTGGTCATGTTGCACTCGATATATGCCACATGCACTTGACAAATATCCTGCGATATATGAAATTTCATGTATCAGGGAGAAAACTGGTGCTTTTTCCCACGTTTTCTCTGAAATAAACTTGCCTGGTAAATTGTGCTTTGTTATCAGTGCATTGAATAATAAAAACAATTTCCCTGCTCAATCTTGTGGAAATATCCCCTGATTTTAGCCAACTCGGCCTATGCCCTTGTTGGCTAAGTGTCACACAACATTCCACGCAATTTCGCAGGATCATTACTAAATATTTTTGTGGGTATCAACAGTTGAGCTATTCACTTTTTTCTGAAACTACAATTCTGTGATGAAAACTGTTGGGCACTTGAAAAAAGAATGCTACCGCAGAATAGTTACAGTCAAAACGCCTGAAGTGTTCCACCTAAAAAATGATTAATGCATTCATTAATCAAGAACCACTTCAATTCTTGGCTTCAAATTCCGAAAAGTCAACTGAACACTGTAATCATAAAACCATAGTGTCCATTCAAATATCGAATGTTGACTGGACTAATGACAAAGCGTATCCAAATATGGAAAATTTGCACATCACACAAAGGTAAAATGGTGGCCAGAAATGTGTTGAGAGGTCTATATCAACCAGGTAAAGCTCTTTCCATTACCATGAGAGAGGAGATAATACATCTCTATAATGAAGGTTACCATACAAGGGAAATTTTCCAAGATTTAAAGGTAACTGAATGTACAGTGTGGAATATGCTGGACCATTTCAGATGTTATGGAATTGTTAACCCCTAAGCAGTCAGTGGTAACCAAGTAAGTGTGATGAATGGTGATCTTCTGCAGGTGATCAAGATGTGGAAGTTACAAAAGCCAAGTGCTTACACAACTTAAATACAATCCAGACTTTTACTAGAGGGAATCTACACTCTGGATAAACTACCGTCCATCATGTCGATAAATGAAACTTTGAAAGAAAAACAAATGGACACTACAGTTGGATGATTAGAATGTTCCGTTGACTTTTCCAAATTTGAAGCCAAGAATCGAAGCAGCTCTGGATTAATGAATGCATTAATCATTTTTAGGTGGAACACTTTAGGCATTCTGACCGTAACAAATTGGCAACTTTCACAAGAACATTTGTGTATCCTTTCCCCCTCATCTTGCAACCAAAGCAGCCACAGCTCTAAGCAATGGCTGAGGTAGTTACCTGTAGTCAATGGTTTTCAGCCTCCTTTGCACTAGACCCTATTAGCATACAATTCAAACCGGCCCTCAAATGTTCAAATTACGACAACATACCATGCCTGGTATACACCCCCAACCCACAACTCTCATACGGGAGAGCATCAAGGATTATACATAATATAATAATTATGATTTCTTAAATAAGTTTAATAATAACAACTACGATTCAGGTTCCACTTTCTCCCTTGCAATCTTCTCCATTCGTGCACTATCAACAGCCTGTAGATTGAGAATATACAATTCTAATGCTTGACTTGCTTTCTTCTGCGAGTTGTATTTTTCTTCCAGACTCTAAAAAGGTACAACATAATTATAACCAACATAATTATTAAAAACTAGATCACTGATGCAATTCTAGAGTTTTGATTGGAATAGCAGTCATGCCAAAGAAATGGTAGCCATGAAAATATTTTTTTGTTGCTCTAGCAAAGTGAAATCATCAAAACCTAGCAATACTACATTTATTCGAAGTTTTTAACGAAACAATTATTTCACCCACATTTCTTGAATGGGGCATGATTATATTATCACCAACCTCTCACTGCCTGCCTTATTGGCTAGTCAGTCATCTGCTATCCAACATAACCTTTTGAAGCAATTATTAATAAGCACTTCACACACAGTGTGTATTAACCTGCAGTGCTTGTAGTTACAATAACCAAAAAAATTATTTAAAAAATCAACAGCCACCTCTTTCATTGTAACTGGACTGGACAGTTTTACACCTGTAAGTTAAAACTGTTTCCCTTGTAAAACATAAAACATCAGAGTTACTTAATAGTCAGGGAAATTTACCTGTATTTTCCCAACATATGTTCCTTTTAATCCTTCTGTGAATTTTTTCATTTCTCTTATTTCAAAATCCTGGAAAGTTAAACAATGGGACACAATAAAAAGAATGCTTGTCTTGTAACTTGAGAGAGTGAAGTTGACTTTTTTCAGAAAGGAGTTTTTCTCGAAGTCACTTCTAGTCAATCAGTGAAACAGGAAAAGTACATACCTCTTACTAACCAAGTTTGAGGTCCATACTGTAAGTTACAGACCAAGTTTTTCCCATTGATTTATGGCCCATGTGTGAAGCGGGTGGGCCATAAATTAATGGGACAAAACAAGAATCCATAACTTATAGTATGGACCAAGAAAACGAGGTTGGAAAGAAATTTATTATATCGCTGAGGTTAATCTGGCGCACAGGAAAGAAAACTAGTTGAAATCAAGCGGGCCGTACTGTAGAATACAGCCTGCAAAATTAACCAATCACAGTGCGCTTACTAAGTGAGAGATCTAATTGATGGGCTGCTAGGGAACACTTTGCTAAGCAACTGTTTGGGTGAACACATTTTTGGACCATGTTACAGTATGCTCGAAGACTAACACCAAAACAGGGAAAAATTACAGGGTGACATTTACCACAGGAAAACAAGCCTGTATGCGAAAAATCAGTAATTTTTGAGCAAAATTTAAAAATAACACACACACCCAAAAGTCACTTAGCATAGTGTTATCCCAAGCTTTCAATTATTCAAGATTATTGCAAATTACACTCATGGAACCAAAGAAAAGTAATATTATTTTCACAAACAGTAAAAAAATTGAAATGAATGATCAACTGATTGGTAGGTTGGTTTGCTGGTTGGTTGTTTGACTGATTGGTAACAAATTCCTCAGTTCCAGCTAACAAGTTTGATTGAATATTTAGTACTGAATAACAAAAAATCCATACCTTGTTAGAAACCAGTGTTTCCATATCTGCTACTTTGGCATTTAGCGCCTCAAGTTCAGCTTTCTGTCTTTTTACTGTTTGTTTTGCCACTGGCAAAAAAGAATAGCTGGGTCACAACCTTGGGTCATTTTAGTATGTACAGTAGATTTGCATTATATCGATAATAATAATTATTATGGTAAATCCTAGCACAGCATAATTAAAATACTTAGCCCCAGGGCTTGTAGCAAAATATTGTAATTAAGTCGTCCCTGACAATTTTGAATACAAGTTATAATACATGTTGCCACATGTGCACAATAACATTGGTCAACTTTTACTTTGGCAAGTGTGCTTGTTCAGAAACTGAAGGGTCAGTTTTTGAACTCATGATAATTGAGCTGAATTGTTCACCCTTAACATGCAAACAAAATTCATTCTTTGTCAAAGCATTTTTCAAGGTGAACTTCTTCATCTGCAATCAGTCTAAGAGGGTCAAGGAATAACCTGTAATAAATGTGACCCTCCACGGGAAAACAGTGAATAAGGTGAACGCACGCACACGGCACGTTCGCACGTTGAGACAAAAGGAGCGTGACTTAACACGTTAGTTTGCGTGTAGTAAGCAGCCTACCTCATTAAAGCTGAAGTCTTTGTTTTTTACACACGCTAAAGACAAAAGAGCATGCAATGAGCGTTGCGTGCGCTTTGGCTCTCTTCAAACACGCTTACCATGTCAACTTCTAACACGCTGAGCAGGTACCGCCCGCACGCTGAGCATCTGACATCGAGAACACGCTGAACAGTGGACATCGAGTGCACATCGCATGCAGTAACTGGCCGTCTTATCGGTATGAAAACTTTTTCAACAATTGGCGTTGTGAAGGACCATCTTTTCAAAGGGATGTAGTAAAACCCAGAACTAAACAAAACCACTTAAACGAAACGACCGAAACATGAACTACACACTGAATAACCTCGTCAACAAAACAAAACCACCGAAACAAAACGACCAACAGAGCTGAAATTGAAACTTACTACTATAGAATCATCTTGTCAGTAAAACAAAAACCAAAGAAAACTCGACGAACCCCGTAAATCAACCGGCAAGTAATTGCTCTGATGTGGCGAACATCGTGAAATATACTATCAACTTTTGGCGTTTGATTTCAAACTCCTAGTATAGTTATTGCTGTTTTAGGAGTAAACTATTATTACTGTTATTGCTGTTTTAGGAGTAAACTCATTAAAGATTTATTAAAGGTCAACTTCGGCTTATTCATAACTACACAGTCACATAATATTACAGTAATTGCAGACTCTACGGCAACCAGTTGCCGTTTTCATTCAGAGAAAGACTTGTTTTGAATTTCGCTCGCTTTGCTCTGATATTATTTGTTTCGTTACCGAATACTTTCGAATTTTCTCACACCGCTGGATAAACCCACAAATTGCTGTTAACTGGCTTTCGAAGATGTGAAAGAATTCCGAAACTACACTTTCTTGTTTGGCTTAGAATAAATGCTGTTAGTTATGATAGCACCGTAGCAAAAAGGTAAACAATGTTTTCTAACATGCTGGCAAAGAAATCTCAAAATGTTGCTCTGAAATATATGGAAGACCGCCGAATGCTGCGGTATGAAACATGATTGCATGAAATATCATCACTCTGCAACTGGTTGCCTAGCACGTGACATAGATCTGCCACTGATAAATATCTCCGTGAGCATTCCGTTCGA
>JAEMWC010002252.1:0-48947 GCA_016490735.1 Pachyseris speciosa | reverse complement strand
AAGCTCATATAAAAAAATAATCCCATCCAACACATTTTGCATTTATATGTTGTTCTTGTTCTACTGACTATTCGGTTTAGCTACCACGTTTAGAGTGTATGTCTACCACTGTTTCAAGGCATTTTCATAGTTAAGCCTATGTGCGAGCCGGAAGTAAAATTCCCTCAGTGCCAACCACATCCCGTTGGTTAAATGAGTCCTCCCAACAGACAAGGCAAATGCTTTTTTTAAGTTAATTTAGGCCAAACGGCACTGATTACTTGTAAATCTGGAAACAAGAAAAATTAAAACAGGTATTAACTTACCTCTATCATAAATACCCCGCAACTGGAGAAATCACCCTGTTGGGGACATCCAGCACATATATCTTTGTATTTGTCCACTGCAATGCCTTTTGCGGACAAAAATTTCCTAAGAGGAAATTATTTTAAAATAACTTAACTGTTAACTATTGTCACAACGTAATTAGTCAATTCGATATTTGCTTTGTCCGCATTCAGCAAGTATTTCTTAGTTGTTTCTGTTCTTGTCTAATACCTGATTTTCACACAAAGAATGAGGGTATGGGGTCCTGTCCCAAACTGTCGTAGTATGCAATAATCTTCTCATCCTTTTTAACAACCTAGAATGACATAGAAACGTATTTGTCTGGTTTGACATCAAAACAAGGCATGCAACGTTACTAAACAACAAATGCAGTTTTAGACTCGTTTGACCTTAGCATGTTCAACGTGGACACCACAGTCATTAAGTCCTTTTCCTTAACTACAGTTGGAAGACATATGGTAGGTAGCGTATCGTCGATATGTGAGCAATTTACTCGCTTCAATCCAAAAAGTATCTGTTTTTTTTGCGGCGATCGCAGTCCGTGCAAATTATACACATAACCACAGAGGTACCTCAAGTTTCCACATAACTTAGGGATATTCCTTACTTTTCTATTAGAACACGAACAAGAACTGGTTGTCGTCGTAGCTATCTCCTTGTTAACCTACATTTCTACCTTATGTTTTCTTGTCATTCTTTCGATTTCGCATACCTTAAAAGCTGTCTAACTTCAATTGAAACTGTCTATAATAACGGAAATTCGTCTACCTCTCCAGTAGAACCCTTTTTTTCTTTTGGTGTCCACATCTTAATGGTGTCCACCTTAAAAGGATGTTTGGACAAACTTTTAACTGAGTAATTGATTTATCTAGGCTAAAAAATGTTGATTACTTACACCCAATACCCAATGATTCCCATCCTTGTGAAGTGGGAACAGGATTATCCTGCTCTTTTTCAGTTTCTTCTGCCAAGTGAAATAAATGGCTAAGTTTAATGGTCTCGATTGATTTCAGTTAATGAAAGAGAAGCACATGCTGATAAGTTGATAGGGATGTTGTTATTACTAAACGTCAGAAATTTTTTTAAAAAATTGTTCAGAGTTAACAAACTGAGTATTGAGAGTGATTCATTCAAACTTTACCTCATCAAACCATCCTCCTAATTTTGAGATGCTTGACTCATCTAGGCATTTCAATGAGTCAAGCTTCGGGAAAAAAAATGTGCTAGCGCACACAACATTTCCTCCCTGTGTAATAAATACAAAATAAAAGCAATGGTTTTCAGGTTGATGAAACAGAAATCTTCTTGCATTTTACACTCAATGTCATCACAAGGTCAAGTAGAGTCGTCTGGGTGCACAAGATGAGATGGGCTGTTATATTTGTGTATCCCGTTGATCGAAACATCTTTGTAAGGCGAGACAGCTGTAGTAACTAGTTAACGGTAAACATGACTTGCAATTTTCTTTTGTACGTGTAAAATTTGAAAACACTGACCTCTTTCTTCCTTCTTCCTCGATAATCTGAAAGGTTGCGTTGATGACCTGTAAACGAGATTGACATGTAGCCTGTTATTTAAACTGGTTCGCTGAATTTAAATGAAGAGTCGATAATATCGTTATTATACGTGACAAGAACTACGAAGGAGATCTTGTTAAATTATTTTGGAAAAACCTGCTGGAGTCATAATGTCATGTACGGAAAGGACCTATGAGGTTCCTCGTTTGCCTTTTTTGTGTGTTAGTCACTACCACCACCACCATCACCATCAGCATCATCTGATCGCGCTCGCTGTCTATTTGACAAGTGACATATTTCGATCTACCTCATCATTCAGCCAACCAGCTTGAAACGATTGCTTGATCTTCCTCAACACCTGTTCCTCCTCTGGTGTTAACGACGGTTGAAGAGTTTTCAGGTCCAATACTGTTAATTGTATCTTTCCAATGGTTGCAATCACTTGCTGTGGGATATGTTTCGACATATCCCATCCATTTTCCACCTTAAGAAATAGATTGCACGTGTAGTTTAGTGCTTGGAAGAGTTTACCTTTTTACGCACTATTTATTACTAACTTAAACTGGATGTTCCAACAACCGTTCGACGTAAGCATTTCTCAATCCCTAGGACCTCACCCCAAAGAAGGTTATTCCTGTCAAAATCAAAAATCAAATCAAATCAATTTATTTAAGATCGATACGTGAGGAGTGGTTGCCCGCCATGTATTACACGTTCAAGCATTCCGGATCGAATTGGAATTTAGAAGTGTTGGTTTTTGAAGAGAGGGGCAAACCATCATCAAATAATTATGTAGTTTCTTATGACGTACACTGGAAATAAGGCCGGATGCCCAGCTCACCTTATTTTTCAAAATATACTTTTTCTTCACTTCTTCGTACTCCTTTCTTAAATCTTCTAGTTTCTCTATCCCGAAACCTTTTCTTCCTTTTAAATGGACTTTAACGTCCCGTTGAAACACCCATGTTTTCTGTACTTCTTCTTCGTCGTTTCTGTATTGGAATGTTTCACCGGGACGTTGATCTAGAAATCTGATGACAAGTTTGCCATCTGTTTCCACCTTCAATACTCTCCCAACATAGAATTTGGGCAAGTAAAACACAGCGACCCATTCCGATGGCTGAATGTCGCATTCCTGCAGGAATATGAAAAGTCATGGTTTAGTTTACGTGGATGATGATATGTTTAATTAGCGTAAAAAAAAATTGTTGATGTTTCCTAGACAGCAAAAATGCAATACCTTGACTGAATGTAGATTTTATAATTTATAGAACACAAAGGCTCCCACACCGTAAACAAAGAAAGAAAAGTAATCAAGATAATTACCAGTCTAGCACGCCTCGAAGGTGGTTGAGGAAAGACTTCCTCTACCGATCTCTTCTTTCCCGCTGCACCCTGATTTAATAAAAAGATAATGGTTGATAGTATGAGATCGCACGAACAAAAGTAAACTCAAAAAGTGAAAGAACCAGTGTGGAAAATTGGGACATTTATCAAAAGTTCAAGTAAAAACCTGATTTATGTCTGGCTGCGACCCTACTGGATCTTCAGCTTCGCATGCTTTGACGCGATCGTCCTGTTTAAAGGGAGGCGAGCGAAATAATCTGTGTTATTATAATAATAATAACTTTATTTATCCACGGGATCCTTATCACTAAAAAGTGGTCTTCTAAAGAGCCGTGCATTAAACCTAGTACTTAAAAGCTAAGACTTCAAAATTACAGACATTGTTAAAAAAAAAACCCCTATAATAAGTGCTAAACTAAGTTAAGAAATTAATTTAATGCACAGTATTATTATGTTATTATGGTGCGTTAAATACGAGAAATAATTTTATGAAACCCAGTTACTCTGTTCACAAGATAAAATGCTCCGGTGCCCTTACCATTTCGGTAACTGCAAAGTCATCCATGTCAACTTCATATGAGCCCTTGGAATTAATAGAAGATTCCCATTTAATTGTTATAGTCACTTTAACTTCTTGAAAAAGGGTGGGAGGCTGCAAGAGGTGGATTAGCCAGCTGGAGTTGGAGTTAGGAGTTGGAGTTGATTGTGAAACCCTGCTCTACTGGACAAGCCAGAACTCCCAAAACATAATATTTCATTTTCTTGTACCGGTTGCAACATTTTGCAGTACAAAATTTTGCATATCAATTTAAATACGATTAGAGTAAGAACAATGTTTATTTTTTCCGACATATTTCTTGTTGTTCTTTTTTTTTTTTTAATGCCATTTCGCGCTCGAACCGACTAGCCAACGATGCGTGGCTATTAGAGTGTTGGCTTTCTGCAAGTATGAGTGACGAAATAAAGTGAAAAAAAAACAACAACAAACAACAAAACAACAAACAAACAAACAATCCACAAGTAAGTCAAGACTGTCTCAAAAAACTATCCTTTTCATTCTGTAGTTATGTCATAAAAAGTCAAGAGCGTAGCAACTTCGAACTGCTGTAGATGTCAAACTAAATATGCAAATTGAGCATATTTGAGGCTATCGAGCACGACCCTTTCTGTAATCTTGAAACCTCAAACTCAAAATGTGTCCAACTCGTAACTTCACAACATACGCATTACCCAGTGTCATTAGAGAGATATTAACGTATTTATCCCTTCCACACAAAGCGATGTGAGATTTATTTTGATTGCCAATTTCTCACTGCTAATTTGCGTATATCATAACAAACTGTAACTTACGGCCTTCTGAGACTGCTGAACATCTTCCAGCAGCAGCTCGATATTTTTTGATGTAACCTTGGTACAAAAAACGATGTGAAGTTAGTAAGGCTACTCAGAAGGCGTTTTAACATGAAAAGTAACAAGTATAGCTTTTACCTGAACCGTTGATCGTAGCGTTGATGTTCCGTTTTATCAAGTCTGCGACTAACTGGTCTATTTGCCTGTCAAGTGAAAAAAATGAGTTGTTTTCCTTTGCTGACAACCCAAGTACTGACTGATGGCGTATAGGCGAGGAGACGAGAAGCCCGGCTGTAAGTGGCCAGACATGTTATATGCGCTAGTCGCACACCGGATCAACATTCCCGCCTGTATCACAAGCCGCAGGAGCGGCTTTTCTTTCAAAGACTTCATTATTGGTTCATCGCCAACGCGTAATTTATATGATATTTATGTTTTACGAACTAGAGAGCATTATGCAACCTGTGGCTAGTAGTAACAATTAATGTATTTGTCGTTAAGCTGCTACCAGATGAGTGTGAAATGATGCAGACAATTGGCCAAACTTGCTTAAATTGTAATTTTTCACAACCTTTCATTTCTAGTGATTTTACCTTTACGCTTTTCTCTTTATCCTTTTCCACTCTTTGTTCTTCATTACTTGAGTTTTGGTCCTCCTGCAAGAAAAATATACTCTCTTTTCACTGCCTGTTGGCGGACGAGAAAAGTTATTCTCATAGATAGATGGGCAATGTTAAGTTTTCCTTGTAATTAATAATACATCAATATAATATCGTACGTTTTTCTTCGCTTACTTATCTTACTTTCCGTCTTCCTTGTGGGTAAAAAGGTCGCACTTAACACTTAAAGGCTCTTTTTAACTAAAACGGAAAGGCGCGAAAATTTCACTTACATATACATTGTTAGGTATAGCCGTCAACATCGATTGTTTCATCGAGGAGATCTTTTCTTCAAGCTCCCTGATTTTCTAGCAACCAGCAAAAATGTGTATACTTAGCACTGCATGTACATGTGTAGGTAAAACTTAAGGGGTAGTCAGGTTGAATTTTTTGGAATGCTCCAGGTAGTCCGCTAAAGGGCCGGGATCAGGGGAACCTTGTTGTGTTGGCGGACTGTCTGGTCTTTGTCTACTAATAGGGAAGATATTTGTTTTCAAACAATGTTTTCGTTATTTTTTAAATGTTCAAAACGTTAAACAAAAGAATTCTTTGTTTCACCAGCCAATAGCTCTCTGGTTGGCATATTAATAACAATAGGTGACGTTTTCAGTTATCCATAATTTACCACATCCCCCCACTTTTATTCCTTCAAAACAATCGAAAAATCATAAAAAAATTCTCAAACATTGACTGTGCGAAGGACTATGACCTAATGGAACCATTTTTCGATTAAAAGTAATCTGGGCGAGATTTATAAGAAAAAGTGCTGAAATATAGCAAAATCGAGGCGTTTGACCAGACTGCCCCCTTAAACGTTGCCTGAAAAAAAAACTAAGAATATTTCAACTTTGCGAAACATTGTGTTTACCTTTTCATACCACAAGCGCATATCTTCTTTTCTTGAAACAAGGTTTTCTATCTCCTCTTGCAAGCTTCGTTTTTCACGCAAGTTCTTAAAGGTCAAAGTAGCCACCGATTAAATTCAAAACGCTAACTTGCTACTAAATAACTCCAATGATTGTCACACATAAAGGGCGTTCTAACATTTCAGCAGAGATTTTTATGTCCTTAGTAGAGCCACAATTTTCACATTTCCTTACCGACTGGAGTGTTTTTCGTAGTCCTTCGTTGGTTTGTTTTTCCTCCCACAATTCTCTTTTGACCTGCTCTATTTCATGGCGCTTAACAGAAAAAAGATTTTATAAATGCAACATTTTTGCTGAATAACAATAAAAGAAGGCCACCTTACTGTGAAAGAAAACTGAATAACCAATAGAGATCTTCACCGGCTGGAAAGTATTAAGATGACTTTATTTTTACTGAGCCTTGGTTCTGCATGAACTAAATCAGGTCAGGTACGCAGTCAGTCTAAGTCCGTGCGTATTACGCATAATAAAGTTTTAACAATGTGTAGACAACACGAAAGCGCTTTTTTATGTTTTTAGTAGAGCCACAATTTTCACATTTCCTTACCGACTGGAGTGTTTTTCGTAGTCCTTCGTTGATTTGTTTCTCCTCCCACAATTCCTTTTTGACCTGCTCTATTTCATGGCGCTTAAAAAAAAAAAAAAAAGAAACAATGGCTAAAGAAAATCTGTTAAACAAAATTCAGCCCAGCCTTATTGTCCATGAAAACATAATAAATAGATATCAGAAAATACAAAGGTGACTTTTTTCGATGAAGGCTTGAGTCTGTATGAACTAAATCAGCTTAGATACGCAATCAGTCAAAACCCGTTACATCTAATCAAACTAACAATACATTGACAAGACAAACCAGTTTTTCCACTTCTTCTTTACGGGAGACGTCCAGAATTTCACCGGATTGGCTTCCCTTTTTCCCTTTCCCTGGCCCCTCCTTTCATGACAGAAAAGATGCGTGATTCAGTAAATTAACAATTAAACAACAACAACAACAAATCAAATAAATAAACAAACAGTCACACAAACATACTAACTAAATAAAGTGATAGACACTCACCCGATATTCTTTGTTCAATTTTGCGATTTTGAAGGTTCCATTGACTATCCCCTTCAGCAATACATGCATTTCCTCATCCGAGTAGGAGGGTTTCAAAAAGAGAAAGGTGTAGCCAGTCAAATGTTGAGACTTACAAAGCTCTTTACGGTTTGCGGCAATTTTTTCCACTTCCGCAAAACAATCTTTGTTCAGCCGCGCTATTTGCTCAGCCTTCGTCATGTTCTATAACATCAAAAGAAATACCGTTTAGTAACATGAAAACGGCTTCCAACCAAGAAACAGAAACCGAAAATTAAAGTGAGACTTACGTTTACAGTTCCCCAGTTCCTTTCCACAAAAGATTTCACTGACTTGTCAAATGCCCTGTCCGCGCCGAGTCGGGGTAATTCGTGCTTGCTAGGGTCATGGCCAGCTAAAATTCTGAACATGCCCTCTCGCAGAGCCATTACCGTTGACCAAAAATCTGGAGTGTTATATGGAACACCCTCTTCTGCGGTTCTGAAGTTGGAAGACGTTGATGGACGGATCGGAATATAATAATTATCACCCATTTTTACACAGAGGAACAGGGATATTTGTAGAAGAACTTGAATAAAAGGGCTTTCTTTGCCAAAAGTGGTGAATGCTTGTTTAGATGACTTTGTCGATGCTGTTCTTTTTTATATACTATTGAAAAAGGGAAGGGTTTGCGTGGGTCGGCTTTGCGCAGCCTGTGCGATACATCGAATTACGGCTTCGTATTTCACGCAATCACAGATTTTTGTTTTAATTATCAAGAATTTATTAGGCTTCACTGTATTCCTTTCGTAAGCTAGAGAGCAAAAAAAAATTGACGGCTTATACAGACATGAGGGTGTCAACAAGGCACATTATGATATCCTAACATGCCCTAAAAAATTTCAAAGCTCTGACCCTTGTGATCTAATCTGGATGTGCTAATCTCATATAACCAAAGAGCTGCAGGCTAAGACATGACGTAAATAATAATGATGCAGGATCTCTGTGAAGTGAATTATGCAACAAACACTTAATGGATCCGGAACGTTTTGACCTACTGATCCAAGTAATTAAATCACCTCGCCCTTTGCTCTACAGTTCTGGTCGTTTGTCTGTTGGTGAAGGCGCTAAACTGAAAATAAAACACACTCTCGATGACGTCATTTCTGTTCTGTAAAATGTCGCCTGTATTGAGAAAGCAAGCATTCTTTGCCAATGTATTGCCATTCTAACTATCACTGTGAAACATATTTTGCGTAGATGTAACGATACCTATGGAATTTAAAGGTGCTATGACGCTGACGAATTCTTGACAGTTCTTCACCATTGACCTTGGTCGGCATTCCCTAACTATGTGTTAAAGCCTTGGTTCTACGTAGTTAAGGCGTACTTTGACGCCGAGAAACATCGAGAACCGGTAGCTAACTTAAGAAAAGAGAATGACGCAGTATTTGACTGCGGGAACAAGCGGATCGCGCGAACGTCACATCCCCGCATGACGAAGCGGAATATTTACCTATACATGGCACGTGGGATTGGATTTGAGCCTGAAGGAGTTGGTTAATCATTGACTAATATTGGCGAACAGTTTCGCGCCTGAAACATTGCATTTATCCCCTAGTGTCTGGTTTATATTCCGTAAAAACAATCACTTAGAAAGTATGAAATCACGTCTGTTAATCCCTTAGAGAGAACTTTGGTTTTGCTACAACATATTCTGAAACAGGCATTTCTTTATAATTATGCACAATGTGAACTCGGATCGAATATTAGAGGTCAATAATTAACCAAGATTTGGGAATAGTTTCGGGCCTTTAAAACTCGATTTATCGCTTACGGCCCTACTTGCATACCATACAAAGAATTATTTTCAAAGTCTGCTTTTACTTTCGTAAAGACTCTCGAGACAATACTGCCCCATCATTGCGAATTTGAAACAAGCTTTAATTTTGCGTCATCGTTAATTGCGAAACGAGCACTTTGCGAGTGTAATGTGGTAGAATCGATAAGAAGAGCTTTCGATTGAATCAATGTCGCATCCGTGAAAATTTGATTTATTTGTAACAACGTCACAATTCGGACTAGCTTAGTAATACACTCCCCTCTCACTGTTCCTGTAGGAGATGTTCGCGAGTCTCTGGTCGTGAACGTCCCTAAGCAGGCGCGAGTGGTGAGTTCAGATGAGCATCATTGTTAAAATATATATATATATATTATATATATACCGTATATGTAGCTGATAACTGCACGTTGTCAGTGAAAGTAGATATAATGGAGGCTCTACGTTCCAGTACAATTAATGTATAGATAGGACCGACTAATTTCAGTGCACGTCCTTAACACTGTGGAACTTGAAATTGTATGCCGGATTGTTGTATTCTAAACATTGAATGGATCGCAGTTATTCGGTGTCAATACGTTTTGAAAGCCATTTGACCCTTAAGTTAATAATTTACAGCTCTTTGCGAATGGTTTCGTGCCAAAAGAACTGGAGATATAGGTTTAAGTCTTGTTTGTTTGCGATAAAAATGACGTCTTAAAAACTCAGATTTGACGTTTGTACACTTTAGGGTAAAGAAAAGGTTTCTCTAAATGAGTAAGTTTAAGGGATAGACTTTCCAGCCTGCAGACAGGTCACGACATTTGGCAAGGCTCAGTAGCTCGACAGTATATGGCATGGTTGATGTAAGAACCGCTAAGGTTCTTCATAGTTTAGTAAGCTGTGGGAAATTAAATTTACGTTCGATTAATTCAAACATTAATTCCATAAGATTTGCACTGAATATCATGGGCTCTATGTTAATACCAATAAAAGATTGGAAAGGCTTCCCTAATTCTTCGTCGCGATTGGCCCGAAGAGAAGATAGTCTACGCTTCTGACCAATGGTATGTTTACATGCTTTGACCGCAAAGAATTGACCGTCTAATCTATGCATCGTATTTCAACCATTTTCCCCAGGGGAAAACAAACCCCACAGCTGTGATTGGTTGAAAGAAAATATAACTTATTGTCGTAGCTAATGGAATAGTTCCACGCTTCATTTGATTATTTGCGACATCTGAAATCTCAAATTGAAGTTATTAATTAACTCTGTTATCAGCCAATTGGGAAACAGAGAGTGGAAAGTGGCGCGAAAATTAAGTTGACATATAGGAAAACTTTGGTCGAACACAAAGTGCACCGCTCTTGCTCATTGCAACATGAATCACCTAAGGCTTTCGAACGTCGAATTACTCTGGTTTTTTTCTTTGGTGCTGGCCGTAGCAATGACCTTGCGCTTGCGTTCACATATTACCACAAATGAAATGAAGCGTTCCCCCAACAATACGACTGTCCACGTCGACAGAAAGCACGGAAAGGTCATCAACTCAGCAGGGAGAGATTTACATAGCGGACACAATGGTCACGACGGTCACCCTCCAGGATATCCTTTCTTCTGGTTTCATAAGAATGACATGACTCAAATGCCCACTGTATTTGACTCTGTCAATGAGGAACTGAAATCGTTCGCTCAGCTGTCTGTGAACTCGCCATCACTGGTACCCTCTGATGATCACATTAAAAATGGCGTGCCTAATTATGCAGACGAAGATGCAAGTCTGGCTGATCAGGTATTTCTTTGTTGTTTTTCCGTTTTTAGATGTAGCGGTAACTTTTTCTTAAACAAAATTTACAGGCTTTGAGACCTTCTTCTTTCAACTGTTATTAATAGCAGGGGATTCAGAACATAGAAATTGCGCCCTTGAGACTACGAGGAGGTGGGAGCAAGGTAAGGCACACTTGTTAAAATATACCAATCATGGATATGTGGACTGAAATGACAGAAGAGTGAACAATATTGCAGGAGTATATTCTAGATCTAGTTTAAAGTGTTTGCAATGAAATGCACTTTGATTTCAGCCATGTTATCAGTCTCGTTGAAATATTATAAATATCTTCCAAAACAACAGCGCAATCCACGTTCAAGGCCCTGCAGGTGTGGTGGAGCATGTAACCACGACGAATTTCAATTTGATGAAGACGAAAGTTTTGATGAGGAAGATTCAGAGGTGGGTATAATTTGGCTGCCGTCAAAAACAAAAACGAAAGGTTGTTTCTATTCCACGCACACATTAATTTTTAGTCTAAATTTCACTTTAGGGAGAACAGGACTCTTTTGACGGCAACTCTGGCATTCGTTTTCACGAGAGTTTGGATGAAGATCACACGGTAACCTATAAATAGTCTTTATTTTTTGTTGCCGCGCGAATAACCAAAATTATGTCATCTGGAGTTTAGGTTTCAGTGCTTTTTGGTGCTTCTGCCTCTGAGCCCAAGGTAGATTCTAGGACACAAACTCTCCCAAACGGTAAAGAATCCATTCGCTTCCTCCAGTCCCTGTTATAAATAAAAGTAGGTGCGCATTTCTGAACCCTTTCCATATTCCACCTCTACCTTGCACAGTCTAGGTCAAATGTTCTCGTTTGGCCATTTTGTGCTTTTCTAGTTTGTACTACAACACCAAGCGCGCAACTAGTGTGATTCAGTTGAGGTATTGCAGGCGTGAACGGTCCATGCAAGCTCGAAAAGGTGAACAATGCATAAAATTATAATTGCGTTCCAATCAGCAGGAGAAGCCAAGGGGTTGGTCATGCAACCATAACCCATTTGCCTTTGAAGAGGATGAGCGTAGCGACGAGGAGATCTGGAAGGTTTGTCGTCATACACAGTTTTGATTTCTTTTCTATTTGATGTGCACTTCTACAACGCATAATATTATTTTCAACTTTAGGAAGACGAGCCATCTGTGGACAGCTCTACAGACAACTGGGCCAACGGAAGCTTTGACGATGATCGCCGGGTATGCCTAGTTGGAGTTTTTTTTATTTTGTTCAGGAATCGCCTACCTTAACTGAATTTTTGTTAACGTCCGGCTAATTTCTTGATGTTGGGGCCTTCTGTCTCTGTTCCCAAGTTAGATTCTAAGACCTACACCCATAGAGGGTTTCAAGACCCGCCAGCATTTTCAGCATCCCCGTTACATTATGTCGATACGGGATGGTGCGCGTTTCCCATCAATTATTTGTTAAGTGTTAGGTTAACTGAATATTATTCTATTCGAGCTTGGGACAACATGTCGTCTTTTATGTTTGGTATTTTAGCATTAAGCCCAGCTGAGTAGCAGAGTATGTGAAAATAACCAATTTAAGGTAATCTCTTTACTAACGTCTTACCCATAGGCAAATAACAATTCCAAAAGTCCCTGAAAAACGAATTTGCCATTGTAACACAGATCCTGTAGAGTATTTTCATACACTAACTATGCCGCTGTAGTCTACCAAATTGAAAGGCCGGTTAACAATTCCCTAGCTCGTGGGTACAATTAGATCCCAAGATAACATGACAATGTTCCCTTGGTTGTAATTTCAGGATGTCGTAGATGATTTTCCCTCTCCTGAGTGCAATGAAGCCGGAACCCACTTCAAAAGCGCTTTACATCTTAAACCAAAAAAACGTTGCCAAGAAGTGTATATAAAGAAGAATGTGAACGACAAAATGAACTGTGCTAATATTGAAGCAGAAGTCAAATCTATCAGCTGTTGTTCTAATAAATGCATCACGTCAATTTTATCAGTTTCGGACGTCTACAACACCAGGAAATACTTCCTAGAAAAGTCGCGTGAAGAACAAGGAAACTACCTTTTGGACTTCTTCCAAACGAATAAAAGGTGTAAAGGCAGAAGAACGATGTACGATTTTTACGTTGAAGCAAAAAAGGTCTGCCAGAAGGCATGGATACATAGCCACGGATTATCCTATGGGAAGTACGTTTGCTTGTTTAGTTTCGTCTTTGTTTTAAGTTTTCCTTTTTTGGTTTTTTCTTTATTTTACCTAACCGGTCTGTCAGATAATAAGTGTTTTGGATGCAGATGGTGAAGACGGTGAACCACTTTTTTTAAACAGATATCATCACTGGAGAAACCAGGTGGAAAAAAGGGGCATAACTTCCAGCGTTCATTCTCGACTTGGAATGACGTACAAATCTCAACGAAGGCTGGAAGCTGAAATTTGGTTCGAGGAATTTGTAGAGTCTTTTGCCAACAGAATGCCAGACGTAAAAAGGAGAGAGCTTCCGTCTTGTATGACTATAAATCAAGTCTATGAAATGTACCGAGAGGAACTGGCCAAGAAAACGCCACTAAAGCCAACACAATTTAGACGCATGTGGAAAGAGAACTTCAAGGACGTGATTATACCAAAGGTAACGAGTACACCTCCGACACTCTGACTACCGTGACATCTAAATCAATCGAGGCAATATCAAACGCGGCAACCCGAAAAACAACATAATTGATTATTATTCCGAAAGCTTTTTCAAAAGGTAGCCGATAGGGAAAGTTTGAGAAATCATATTGTTCACTGTGAACTATAATAATAATGTAATTCTTTATCGACAGAAGGCCTATGTCACACCAAGTGGTTTTCAAAAGGGCGCTGTGACAGAAAGCTAGCAACATTCATTTTTAACGTCGGAAACCTTGACCAAAAACAACTGCATGACAAATGAGCCTTAATTGCCTAAAAATGGTGTTCAGTGGGGGTTGGCCACATCTAATAGGAGGCGGCTGTGTAACAGCAAGCTTAGTTTAGTTTCACACTCTCTTCTTTTTTCTTCTTCTTCTTCTGTTTCTTCTTTTTTTCGTTCGCAGACAAACAGGTTTTCTAAATGTGGTGTTTGCTTACTCATCACGGAACATATCCGCAGCATCAAAGACAAAAACGCAAAGATGACTTGGACATCGAGAAAGCAACTGCATATGGATCAACAAGCGTACGTGAACTTCTTTTAAGCAAAACAAAAATGTTGAAATGAAATAACTAATTGAGTTGGACCTCAAACACGTTTCAGGTAAAAAAAGGCTAATGTTAAAATGACTAAAAATGGTGAGTACACAGCAAACCAAAGTCGAAAATTTGTGTCTTTTAGGCACAGACTTTTGATGAAGGGTAATAAAATGTATACATTTCATTGCTTATGATGCCTTCACCGTAACTTTACTACCACAATTTTTTTGCAGTGGTGAGCGAAAGAAATATTATAAGCACCAAAAAGAAGCCGAGAGGAATCCGGAAAAGTATCTGTCCATAATAATAGACGGTATGGACCAGAGCAAGACGCATCTTCCTCACTGGATCCAGTGTTCAAAGGTACGCCTTAATGCATATTTGTTAATCGATTTAAATACGGTGCCTCCCTATGTTTGGTTACCCCCAATTTTCTCTTCAATTTTCAATAGCCCTTACCAACATCTATGTTGTTGCATAGTGACAATCCGCGAAAAAAATACCTTCGTAAAAGGAGGCACCGTCCTGAAGTGGTTACTGACAGGCATACTTTCTGGTTCCTCTCTTTTGTTCTATAGTTGGAAGGGGACAACGCCCACTTCCTTAAGACGCACGTAACGGGTACCATTTCCCATGGTAACGGAATGGCTTTATGTTTTTTGGATCTAATGCGCTGGCCACAGGATGCAAATCCAACAACAAATGCATTGCTATCGACATTCCGCCATATTATTCGTAAGGTGAGTACACTTTCAGAAGTTTTAAAGCCATCCGTCAGTTTCGAACTTCTCGAGCATATTTTTTGAAAGCATTGCTATATATTTATGAAAAACGGATGTCACGTGAAAATCATCGTCGATTTTTTTTCCTCTCTCACTCTCTCTTGAAAGACTGGAAGCCTTCCACCAGTACTTTACTTACAATTGGATAACTGTTACCGCGATTGTAAGAACATCCATGTCCTTGGATTTTGTGCCCTTTTGGTCAAGGCTGGAGTTTTTAAAAAGGTGTGAGTACCTGATTCTGAAGCTGGAAGGTCTTTTCGAGTTAGTAGTATAAAGTTATGGAACAGTCTCCCAAATGAGCTTACGAACAAACCTAGTACCTCCTCTTTTAAAAACACTTTAAGAAATTATTTTCTTGATTCTTATAAAGGTATTGATTCTTTTAAGGTTTTACTGTAAGTATGTATATATCCATATTTTATACAGTTTGTTAGTTACTCTTGTTAGGCTAGTCCTAATTTTCAATTTTAGATTTGTAACTCACATTACTCACTAACTTTAGGTTTTGAGGGCCACTGGTTTATCAGCGTAAGCTGTTATGTGTATTCCCCTCTTTAAATAAAGATTATTATGTATTTGATGATATGATTATTATGTAGTTGATAAAACTTGTACTACCCTAGAGTTTCAGCAGAATATCTACATCTACATTCAATTACGTCGGTAAAAGTCGTTAGACATCACACCAACGTTAAAAATGTTGCAAAAAAGTTAAAATCATAACAAAAGAAAAGAAACAATAAATAAATAAATAAATAACTTAAGTCGCAGAACACATTACCTCTTTCTTCTTTGTAAGCTGTCTATGACTTTTCATGATTCATTCTCCGATTTGCGTTTTAAATTCGTCCCTTTTCTTGAATATTTTTAGGTGCGTCTGTCTTATCTGATTGTCGGACACACTCATGAAGATATCGACCAGGTATTTTATTCTGAAGATATCCTGTCGCGATTAAGGTGGTGGGTGGAACTGCAAACAGTCTGACTATGTCTTATTTCGACGCACGTAATCGCTGGAAATTTTGGCTGGCGCACTGTGCGCTTTAGGTCAGTATTTCAGTAAACTAATATTAGAAATCTTTACATTCTTTCTTATCACAGATGTTTAGCAGAATCGCAGAGGCTCTAAAAAGAAAGGACGCAGTGACCCTGGAACAACTTCGCAAAATTATACACAATTCCTATACGCCATCCCCTGTTTCTGTTTATAGAGAGAATATCTACGACATAAAATCTTGGCTTCGCAGATACACAACCACGCTAAAACATCACAGTCATCCCCATGCCTTTCGCTTTAAACTGAACGAAAAGGGGCAGGTGGAAATGACATATAGGAATTGGGCTGTGGCTAAAAAAAAGGAGTGGTTGCCGAAAGAAGGGCCAATCGTCATTCTTGAGGAACTCCCACCGGGCACCCCTTTCCTGCAACGACCAGACAATCTCCGTTGCCCATCCATCGACGCAATGGAAGTACATTTAAAACAGGTTTCCGTGCGGATGGATCCAGCAGAGCTAGCCTGGTGGAGGGACTTCATAGAAGCCGAGAGAGAAAGAAGACGCAAATGGGAAGAGATGACGGATGAGGACTTTCACCAGGCTGGAACTTCTTTCGATCTCTTCCGCATGCAATATAAACAACCATCCGAAGAGCCTGAGAATCGAAATGAGGCATTTGAAAAGAGAGAAGAAGAACTGAAAGTCCTCATCGCAAAGAAGAACAATTTTCCACCGGTTAGTCCAAGTTTGAAATGTGTTCCTTCTTGGAGTAGTCAGTTGATTTTGGCTTCAACATGTCGATTTTGAAACAACAAATATTGTATCACCGCGTAAGAAGCGCAAAATGAAAACCAGCATACAAAGCACAAGTTTCTACTGTATCAGTCTTTTTAACGTTTTGTTATCAGGTTATCTTTTTTTATGTTGTCTTTGTTGATGTGCAGGTGCAAACGACCAAAAAGTCCAACAGAGGAAAGGAAGAAGGTCCAGGAAAGAAAAGAAGACAAACGTCTAATGGAAGAACACTAATCTCAAAAAAGAAAAAGAGTGATACTGCAGATCAGCCTACAACTTTTTCTAATTAGGGATGAGAGATCGATCAAAGGGTGAACCCTTGTTATTGATTTAAATTTTCTTATGTTACATATCAGCAGACATGAATCTGTTTTAATTTATGTCGTCAACCATGAGACTCGAGCCCTACAGTTGGAAGTAATATTAATAATGATGATGATGATGACGACGATGACGACGACGATGATGATGATGACCACTTTTGATTTGCTCACAAGACAATAACTTTCAGTTCTAAGTTTCTTTAAATTTTTGATTTTACTGTTTCCTTTGCATGCACATTTGATCATGTTATTGAGATACTGGCGCGATCTTTGAAACCCTCTTCAACATAAAACGGTAGAATTGACATGTAAATAGCAGTATGCTAGGGCGCTAGGCATGAATGAGTGCCGAGATTTGCTCAGTAATCCAAATATTTGCACGAGTCACGACATCATAACCTTTGAAAGTCTAGCGGAACGCTGTACAATAAACTATAACCGAGGAGGTATTGAAGTTGTTTATAGTCTTGCTCCTTTTTGTGAGTCCTTCTCTTTGTCTAAAAAGATATAATTATTTGAAGAGCATTGTGAAAAAGTGCATGAGAGGTGCACAGAAATTGCGCAGCAGCCCGGAACGCAACACGTGGGCTAAGATTATTGGCTTTCCGAGAAATTATTTCTTCCGTCAAGCCTATCAGGATGTGTTTCATCAGAAGTGTTTAACATTGAACTTTATCAAGTTAAGCAATCCCATGAATTCTTGCGGGTCATATTATCTCGCGCGGTTCTTTTTTATTTCCGCGCTGTTAATGTAGGTGTCTGTAGGTTTTCTATTTTTTGTGTGTGCATGTCTTTTCATGATGATTATTACCATTCAAGAAGTAATAATATCATTAATCGTTCGACCTCGAAGGGAGAGTAGTTAGGGTTGCTGGCTGCACTTCATGAGCAGATGTTATCTCTGATTCCCCGCCAACAACGACTTAATGGCGCGAATTTGAGGAAGCTCACAGCTTACTAATATGCTGCCCTGTCACAATGATGTGCGTGGTAAGCGATGTTTCCACAATGGAAACTGCTGGTAGCATGGCGTATCACAAGAGAAGCTGGATTTTTTTACTTCAGAGGTAAGTGAAGAAGAGTAGTCAATTTATTCGATCGAGTGCGTGGGTGTATTTTACTTGTAACTCCCCGTCGCCAAATCCTACAGTCATCTGTACATAATCGGTCATGTTTGTTGCACAGTTGTTACGGATGAGGCGTTGAACACTTGAATTCTGGCGTAAAGAAACTCCTCACGGGCTATGTGGTCCCGAAATCGACAAAACCGCTTGCCATTAGGTAATTTACGTGAGTATCAGATTGCACTGCGCCTTTCTCATTGGTGTATTGAAAAACTTATTTGGTAGACAACAGCCCGCGTGACCGACACATTTCTGCGGTCAAAGGGCGTTTGATTGCTAATGCATTCAACCACTTGATCAAGTGGCTTGCTTGACCGCATTAATATGGCGTGGAAAGATATCTGTGGGTTTTGTTTCACACAAAAAGCGGGCATTCTGTGCATTTGATCTCTGTTTTGTTTCCAGTCGCATCGTCACGGCGTACACTATACGCTGCGGATTACATCGCAAGTAGGCAGTTTAGGCGGATTGAATGTTCTTCGCGGCCGGGACAGGCGATCTGACATGTTATGGTATCGCGATGTTGCGATTAAAATAATCCCGTATTTTCACTGGTCGAACGACGATCTTGTTAGGCGATGCAAACAATGAAATGACAGGATTCGGGCTCGGTTGCTAAATAAGAAACGCCAGGGTCACGAAAACAGGAACACAGAGGAAACGACTGTAAACTACAATCTTTTCCGATAGGAAAACCAAAGCGAAGTCAGAAAGATGAATGCAGTATTCAGAGTAATTTATGTTTGTTTTTCGGACTGATGGAAAAGCGGTTAAGCTGAAACATTAGTCACACAATGTTAATATTTACACCGATCATAAATACTGATTCTGTTCGAAAACGTACTCTTTTCTGAATTTCATATGCGCCGAAAATAAACCATGACCATTTGACTCCTCTCATTCGTTTCATTCGCTACGTTGTTGTATGTTGACATACAAATCACATGTCAACCTAAATTTAGAGAAGAGATTTTGGCGCGCGATAAAGATGTCTTCCAACGGTCGTATAAATTCTTTCGCCTGATTGGTTTGTTCGCAAACTTAGTTGCTCTGGAGAAAGGCTTAAATTTCACGCACAATCTGATTGGTTGGTAGAGAAACTTAGTTTCTTAGGATTCCATTTTGGAAATATTTGAAATCTCATTGGTTGATTCAGGAACTAATTCTCTCTATAAAATATTTTTCTCAAGTACAGTTTTAAATGGAGAAGTACATTTTTAAATGGAAATGTGTTTATAATATACACTTGCAAAAATATTCCTACAATAATAAAGAATTGGATGTATCAATAGATTGTTATCTTGATGATAACAATGACATTTGGTTCAGAGGAAGAGACATAGCTATTATTCTCGACTAAAAAAATCCACAAAAGGCAATCAAGGATCATGTTTTATCTGATGATAGAATCTTAAGAGACCACAAAATAAGCATAAATTCACGATGTAACAAAACGTTACCTCGTGCTGAGGCCACTGATTTACGATGTAACGAAACGTTACCTCGTGCTGAGACCATTGAAAAAACTTTCAAATGTTTTTTTATAAATGAATCAGGATTTTATTCACTAATACTGTCCTCTAAAAAACAGGAAGCAGTAAAATTCAAACATTGGGTTACATCAAAAGTATTACCATCAATCAGAAAACAGGGATATTACAGACAGTTCAATGATAGAAGTAATAACATGCTGATGATTGAAAGTGAAAATGATCTGCACTGCAAGATTGTATCATTCATCAGAAAAAAATATGAAGATGCTTTAATGGTGGCGGGATTAGGTGAAAATCAAATAAGCTCAAATATGAGAATCAGAAGTTATAACAAAGGATATATGGCTGGTCAGTGTGATTTAATGCTGTTGAATCCCACAAGAAAATACAATGCTCTTTGTCTTGAATTTAAAAGCCCAACAGGTGTGTATAAAGTGTCAGATAAACAGTCTAATATGAAGCTAATGTATGAGAAAAACAAATGCAAATACCTCATGAGCAATAGTTTTGAAGACTTGATTCATGAAATAACTAAACACTTAGAAGAAAGCAAATTATACTTATCAAGAAGGAAAGATTTAAAAGAAAATTAAATTGATATAAAAATAAAATATATAGATTATATATGGAGAATCAAAATGTCAAGAGAGGTCGGGGAAGGCCTAGAGTTCTCAGTGATGAGGAAAGAAAAAAACACAAGACTACCTATATGCTAAATAAAGAATGGTTCTGTAACATATGTAAGACAGGACGTAACTACACAATGGCAGGAAAATCTTGTCATATTAAAACAAAAAAACATCAAAAAAATATTCTTCAATAATTACAATTCAAAAGGATCCAGTAATTGGATCAATTGAATTCTCAACCATATTTAAACGCAGACGGAAATGTTTTAAAGAAATAATAACTATAGATATATTATAAATGGAAAAAATTATCGAAACTAGTAGTAATATGGACAAGAAAAGTCTTAAAAAATTGAGCAAATCTAAGCTAATCGAGTTGTTGTTGAAGCAGCAGAAAAAGCCTAAAGTTATTATAGTTGATGACACAAAACCTGTACCTAAACCAAGAACAAGACCAATTCCCGCCCCAAGGACGAAAAGACCAACTGTGAAAGAATTGGTTGATTATTTTGAGAGGAAAAGATTACCAGCACCACCAAAAGAATGGTTGGAAGAAATAGAACAATTGAAAAAGAGACCGATCCCAGCCCCAGAACCAAACAGGTGATTCAGAGACCAACACCTACACCCAGGACTAAGATAGGGCAAACAGAGAAAGCTCTGAAAGGTTTCACAAAATCTTTTGAAATCAGTATAAAAAATAACAAAGACCCGCTTGCGCAACTGCAAAACACAAGAAAGGCTGTTGCATATAATATTATAAAATTGTTGAATGAAATTAAAGGTCTCAAATTTGTTGAAACACTTAAGGTAACATTTGCAAAAATGACTGACGGAGAAATAGAATACAAAACCGCATATTTCAACAGTGTAGCTCAAACAATTGTGAATAATCTGGAAGTAACTGAATCACTACAGTTGTCAAAAGACCAAATAATGAATAAGATTGCAGTTTGGGTATCTGAAGGTTCAGGTTGGACAATTGAATCTGTTGACAGCCATTATCTTAATGTTGTGAAATATGCGCCAATGAAGGGCTCCTCATACATTAAACTACCGAATGAACTCAGAAACAGTGCAAAGGGTTTGATTAACTTAAAAAATGAGGATAATGAATGCTTCCGATGGTGTCACATCAGACACCTGAACCCACAAGAGAAATACCCACAGAGGATTAAAAAAGTTGACAAAAAATACATTGAAAAATTGGATTATACAGGGATTGAATTCCCAGTTGCAATCAAGCATTACAACAAGATAGAGAAACAAAATGAGATCAACATCAATGTATTCGGTTATGAGGAGAAACAACCTTATCCAATTTTTGTTTCAAAAGAGAAATATGCAGACTGCTTGAATCTGCTTCTAATAACTGAAAATGAAAACAAGCATTATGTGCTGATCAAAGATTTCAATAAGTTTATGTACAATCAAACAAAGCACAAAGAAAGAAAACATTTTTGTATGCACTGTCTTCAATGCTTCAGCTCTGAAAGGGTGTTGAATGATCACAAGGACAACTGCATGCAAGTAAATGGCACACAGGCAATAAAAATGCCAAACAAAGATTACAACATACTGAAATTCAACAACTTTCATAAACAACAGCGGGTACCATTTGTTATATATGCTGACTTTGAGGCCATCACTGAAAAAATACACGGTTGCCAACCCAATAGTGATAAATCATACACTGAAGCCTATCAGAAGCATACTGACTGTGGCTACGGCTATAAAGTGGTTTGTTGTTATGATGATAAATACAGCAAACCAGCAGCAATATACAGGGGTGAAAAGGCTGTGTACAAATTTATGGAAGCTATGCTGGAGGAGGTCAAATAATGCAAGAATGTTGTGAAAAAAAATTTTAACAAACCATTGAAAATGACTAAAGATGATGAAGAGAAATTCCGAAAAGCCAAAGTTTGTCACATCTGTGATAAGAAATACACTGAAAAGGATATTAGAGTCCGAGATCATTGTCACATCACTGGTAAATACAGAGGTTCTACTCACCAAGATTGTAATCTGAAACTCAGAGTGAACCCAGAAGAAATAAAAATACCAGTCATATTTCACAATCTAAGAGGCTATGATAGTCATTTTATTATGCAGGAGATTGGAGCTATTGTTAAGAAGCACACTTACAAAAACAAGAAAGGTGAAGACTGCCAAATGAATATCAATGCTATCCCAAATAACATGGAGAAGTATATGGCTTTCATGCTTGGCAACCACTTGACCTTCATTGATAGTTTCCAGTTCATGAGCTCCAGTTTGGAAAAACTTGTAGGCAATCTACCTAGAGAAGCCTTAAAATACACCTCACAAGAGTTTAAGGGAAAGGATCTTAATCTGATGGCACAGAAAGGTGTTTATCCTTACGACTACATGGACAGTTTCGATCAATTCAATCAGAAGCTGCCCTCAAAAGATGAATTCTATAGCATACTGAGTGATACGCATATATCAGATGAAGACTACACACATGCTCAGACAGTGTGGGAAACATTCTCTTTGAAAAACATGGGTGATTATCATGACCTGTACCTTAAAACAGATGTACTCCTACTGGCTGATGTATTTGAAAACTTCAGAAAAACATGCCTTGAGTACTATAAACTGGACCCGTGTCACTATTTCACATCTCCCGGTTTATCTTGGGACGCCATGCTAAAAATGACTGACATAAAATTAGAATTGATGACTGATATTGATATGTTCCAGTTCATTGAAAAGGGTCTGCGCGGTGGTATCAGTTATATAGCCAACCGTTACGGTAAAGCAAATAATAAATACATGAAAGAGTATGACGAGAAGGCGCCCTCGAAGTACATCGTTTATCTTGATGCTAATAATTTGTATGGTTGGGCTATGAGTCAATATTTACCAACCGGTGGTTTCAAATGGTTGACACAAAAACAGATCAATAATTTAGACCTGGCTGTCTATAAAGAAGACAGCAACAAAGGTTTGATACTTGAAGTTGACCTCAGATACCCCCAGAGTTACATGATCTTCACAATGACTATCCACTGGCACCGGAAAAGATTAAAGTGACTGGGGACATGCTATCAGATTATTGTAAAAACATAGCAAAGAAATACAATATATCAACTGGTCTGGTACATAAACTAATACCAACATTAAGCAACAAAGAAAAATACGTGCTCCATTATAGGAACCTCCAATTATATACTGATCTCGGTTTGAAAATAACTAAAATCCATCGAGTGTTAGAATTCAATCAGTCCGCGTGGCTTAGGCAATATATTGATTTCAATACTGAAAAACGTAAGAATGCTAAAAATGCCTTTGAGAAAGACTTTTTCAAGCTGATGAATAACAGTGTATTTGGCAAAACGATGGAAAACCTTAGAAAGCGAGTAGACGTCAGATTGGTGACTGATGAGGAGAAGCTATTGAAATTAGCTAGTAAACCCACTTATGTTAGCAGTAAAATCTTCAATGAAAATCTAGTATCTGTTCATAAGATAAAAGAAATACTTACTTTAAACCGGCCGGCATACGTGGGGATGTGTATTCTAGACCTTAGTAAGACACTGATGTACGATTTCCATTACAACTACATCAAAGAGAAATATGGAGATGAAGCAAAATTATTATTCACTGATACAGACAGTTTGACATATGAAATTGGAACCCATGACATCTATAGAAATTTCTGGAAGGATAAAAATAAATTTGATAACAGTGACTATCCTGAAAGCTCGCCATTCTCCGATAAGACCAATAAAAAAGTAATTGGTAAGATGAAAGATGAGACTGCTGGAGTCCCAATATGTGAATTCGTAGGACTGAGATCGAAGATGTATAGCTATATTAAAGATGATCAGAAAGGAGGGAAGACAGCAAAAGGTATTAGTAAGAATATTATTGAGAATAACATCAAACATGAAAATTATAAAGAGACACTATTTGATAATAAACAGATGCATCATAGAATGAAAACAATTAGAAGTCAGAACCATCAACTTGGAAGTTATGAGATAAATAAAGTATCACTCAGCTGCTTTGACGACAAGCGGTATATTCATGATAATGGCGTGACAAGCTTTGCTTATGGTCATTATGAAATCTAGCTGTTGACGTCACGCCATATGATTTTTGTGAGTTTTAAAATACTGCCCTCTTTGGGGGGTTTCCCTTTCGAATGAGTCATCAAACTACGTCAGATTTTTCGCTTTTTACACATGCGTATTATTTTTTATCTTTGTAAATTTCATTTATGTACCACAAGCATAAAAATGAAAATACAAACGAATATATAAGGGTTGTTTCACACAGATAAACAGTGGCTTGTATGCAGAGTATCTAACGATTGGAAAAAGCGGGGGCCTTTCGTTAGCGAAATGTATACAAGCCACCCCATGGAATAATGAAAAACCCCCGCCGTTATTCCATGGGTTGAAAAAATAAAAAAAATAATAAAAAATGAAAAATAAAAAATGAAAAATAAAAAAATGAAAAATAAAAAAAATGAAAAATAAATAAAAAATCACCCTTAGATGGTGTCGGATTGTTGGGTAGAGCTATAGTGAAAGCTTAGGCTTTGACAGAAGTGCCGGTTCAATCTCAAGCCGGAGGGTGAAAAAACAAATAATTGGCCCCAAGAGGGTCTGATAGGGCCAGAGCGGGGTGGTGGTGGGAACATAAATGATAGTGCTCTGGTGGTGTGGTGGTGGGAATTCAAAAAAAAAAAACAAAACAAAAAAACCTCTCATGAGGGACGGGTGGTGATTCAAATTCCAAATTAAGTCCCTCATGAGAGGTTCTGGTGGCCACCAGTTTTGCTATTTTTTTCTGCAGCTATAGGCGATGACTCATTCCCTGTTTTCCGAGAATGTCACGCTTGGTGATTTTTCCGAGAATGTCACGCATTTTATGAAGTGTGCTGACCTTGGTTCCATCAGATTGAGTAACTATAGATTCCATCAAATTAAATAACTATATATTCCATCAGATTGAACAACTATATATTCCATCAAATTAAATAACTATATATTCCATCAAATTAAATAACTATATATTCCATCAAATTAAATAACTATATATTCCATCAAATTAAATAACTATATATTCCAGAATACGAGACCAGAAGGCAGTAGTAGTTTGGGGAAAACGAGATCAATTGATTTCGTACCCCCAAACACTATACTACTTTTTTAGCTTCAGCCGGAATGTTTGAGCGAGTGCTCATATCAACAATAAGAAAGATAATTTTCTAGTTTCGTAGAACATGCACATTGTTCCCTTTATGGGTATCCTTCCAAAAGAGATTTTAAAACAAAATTCAAGACATCGGTGACTATGTCAGTCATATACCCACAGAGAGGTTTTAATATGAAACTTCTTCGATTTTTGGCAGGGTAAGTAAGTGCGCATCAACTCTCAAATTAAAAGAAAAACAAAACATTCCAGAATCTTGCAATATTTATTGCAGAATACACAGAATAATCGCATCCAGGAAACCACGGCCAGTTGCAACCCTGAAAACAAAGGGTTACTGCGCATGGAAAACCTGCATCTAGAGTTCTGCAAGGGAAGGCTTGGGTACGACTGGCAGAAGAAATGGCAACAGGTTAGTGTTGCTATCTTACCTAGGCGAGAGAGTGTCAACGATCTCCGGGGGTTAAAGGGGTGAGGGAGGATGAACGGACAAGTTGGAGAAAGAACTGTTGAGCAAGAGAAGTACAGGGCTGGATCGGGATGAATTAGAGCGAGGCCAAACTGAACAGCACATGATAAAGCGTGTATTGCTCGGTAGATAGTCTTACTATGCGTGTTCTGTCGTAAAGAGCGGAAGAATTGTTGCCATCCAAACTTTGAGTTTCCCTTCTAGGAATAAAGGATATAAAACGATTCTATTTTGTTAAATTTTCATCCCACGACTGGTGAGAAGAAACACATCGGAGCTGAACCGCAAAACCTTCAAAATGAATTGGAGAACAAAAAGAGGGAGGAAATGAAGAAAGAGATGGAAGTTATTTTTATGTATTTCAATTTTGGAGTAATTATTTACTTTCAAAATAATCAGGAAGCTTCATTCTATTTTATTTTAGGAAAAAGCTGCCAAGATATTAAGAGGCGTGGCCAATCACAGGGTGATGGTGTGTACTGGTTGGACCCGGATGGAGGAAGCCATTCAAATGCATTCCAGGCATACTGTGATATGACAAGGATACTTCACAAATTAATGTGATCAAGTAAGCTGAAGCCACTCAAAAGGCACTAAGGCCACATGGTAGCGGGCATTACCCCTTAAATCTACCAAAGCAAAGATTGAGCCCAAGCATTAGCAGCCATGGACAGCTGTTTCGGCCTTCTTAGGCCTCATCAGCATGGCATAGCTAATGCTCAGGCTCAAGTACCCACATATCAATAAAACAAGCAATGAAAACGTAAAGCTTGTGGGATGTGGCTGGAGTGACAAGGATACTTCACAAATTAATGTGATCAAGTAAGCTGAAGCCACTCAAAAGGCAATAAGGCCACATGGTAGCGGGCATTACCCCTTAAATCTACCAAAGCAAAGATTGAGCCCAAGCATTAGCAGCCATGGACAGCTGTTTCGGCCTTCTTAGGCCTCATCAGCATGGCATAGCTAATGCTCAGGCTCAAGTACCCACATATCAATAAAACAAGCAATGAAAACGTAAAGCTTGTGGGATGTGGCTGGAGTGACAAGGATACTTCACAAATTAATGTGATCAAGTAAGCTGAAGCCACTCAAAAGGCACTAAGGCCACATGGTAGCGAGCATTACCCCTTAAATCTACCAAAGCAAAGATTGAGCCCAAGCATTAGCAGCCATGGACAGCTGTTTCGGCCTTCTTAGGCCTCATCAGCATGGCATAGCTAATGCTCAGGCTCAAGTACCCACATATCAATAAAACAAGCAATGAAAACGTAAAGCTTGTGGGATGTGGCTGGAGTGACAAGGATACTTCACAAATTAATGTGATCAAGTAAGCTGAAGCCACTCAAAAGGCACTAAGGCCACATGGTAGCGGGCATTACCCCTTAAATCTACCAAAGCAAAGATTGAGCCCAAGCATTAGCAGCCATGGACAGCTGTTTCGGCCTTCTTAGGCCTCATCAGCATGGCATAGCTAATGCTCAGGCTCAAGTACCCACATATCAATAAAACAAGCAATGAAAACGTAAAGCTTGTGGGATGTGGCTGGAGTGACAAGGATACTTCACAAATTAATGTGATCAAGTAAGCTGAAGCCACTCAAAAGGCACTAAGGCCACATGGTAGCGGGCATTACCCCTTAAATCTACCAAAGCAAAGATTGAGCCCAAGCATTAGCAGCCATGGACAGCTGTTTCGGCCTTCTTAGGCCTCATCAGCATGGCATAGCTAATGCTCAGGCTCAAGTACCCACATATCAATAAAACAAGCAATGAAAACGTAAAGCTTGTGGGATGTGGCTGGAGTGACAAGGATACTTCACAAATTAATGTGATCAAGTAAGCTGAAGCCACTCAAAAGGCACTAAGGCCACATGGTAGCGGGCATTACCCCTTAAATCTACCAAAGCAAAGATTGAGCCCAAGCATTAGCAGCCATGGACAGCTGTTTCGGCCTTCTTAGGCCTCATCAGCATGGCATAGCTAATGCTCAGGCTCAAGTACCCACATATCAATAAAACAAGCAATGAAAACGTAAAGCTTGTGGGATGTGGCTGGAGTGACAAGGATACTTCACAAATTAATGTGATCAAGTAAGCTGAAGCCACTCAAAAGGCACTAAGGCCACATGGTAGCGGGCATTACCCCTTAAATCTACCAAAGCAAAGATTGAGCCCAAGCATTAGCAGCCATGGACAGCTGTTTCGGCCTTCTTAGGCCTCATCAGCATGGCATAGCTAATGCTCAGGCTCAAGTACCCACATATCAATAAAACAAGCAATGAAAACGTAAAGCTTGTGGGATGTGGCTGGAGTGACAAGGATACTTCACAAATTAATGTGATCAAGTAAGCTGAAGCCACTCAAAAGGCAATAAGGCCACATGGTAGCGGGCATTACCCCTTAAATCTACCAAAGCAAAGATTGAGCCCAAGCATTAGCAGCCATGGACAGCTGTTTCGGCCTTCTTAGGCCTCATCAGCATGGCATAGCTAATGCTCAGGCTCAAGTACCCACATATCAATAAAACAAGCAATGAAAACGTAAAGCTTGTGGGATGTGGCTGGAGTGACAAGGATACTTCACAAATTAATGTGATCAAGTAAGCTGAAGCCACTCAAAAGGCACTAAGGCCACATGGTAGCGGGCATTACCCCTGTCCATGGCTGCTGTCCATGGCTGCTAATGCTTGGGCTCAATCTTTGCTTTGGTAGATTTAAGGGGTAATGCCCGCTACCATGTGGCCTTAGTGCCTTTTGAGTGGCTTCAGCTTACTTGATCACATTAATTTGTGAAGTATCCTTGTCACTCCAGCCACATCCCACAAGCTTTACGTTTTCATTGCTTGTTTTATTGATATGTGGGTACTTGAGCCTGAGCATTAGCTATGCCATGCTGATGAGGCCTAAGAAGGCCGAAACAGCTGTCCATGGCTGCTAATGCTTGGGCTCAATCTTTGCTTTGGTAGATTTAAGGGGTAATGCCCGCTACCATGTGGCCTTAGTGCCTTTTGAGTGGCTTCAGCTTACTTGATCACATTAATTTGTGAAGTATCCTTGTCACTCCAGCCACATCCCACAAGCTTTACGTTTTCATTGCTTGTTTTATTGATATGTGGGTACTTGAGCCTGAGCATTAGCTATGCCATGCTGATGAGGCCTAAGAAGGCCGAAACAGCTGTCCATGGCTGCTAATGCTTGGGCTCAATCTTTGCTTTGGTAGATTTAAGGGGTAATGCCCGCTACCATGTGGCCTTAGTGCCTTTTGAGTGGCTTCAGCTTACTTGATCACATTAATTTGTGAAGTATCCTTGTCACTCCAGCCACATCCCACAAGCTTTACGTTTTCATTGCTTGTTTTATTGATATGTGGGTACTTGAGCCTGAGCATTAGCTATGCCATGCTGATGAGGCCTAAGAAGGCCGAAACAGCTGTCCATGGCTGCTAATGCTTGGGCTCAATCTTTGCTTTGGTAGATTTAAGGGGTAATGCCCGCTACCATGTGGCCTTAGTGCCTTTTGAGTGGCTTCAGCTTACTTGATCACATTAATTTGTGAAGTATCCTTGTCACTCCAGCCACATCCCACAAGCTTTACGTTTTCATTGCTTGTTTTATTGATATGTGGGTACTTGAGCCTGAGCATTAGCTATGCCATGCTGATGAGGCCTAAGAAGGCCGAAACAGCTGTCCATGGCTGCTAATGCTTGGGCTCAATCTTTGCTTTGGTAGATTTAAGGGGTAATGCCCGCTACCATGTGGCCTTAGTGCCTTTTGAGTGGCTTCAGCTTACTTGATCACATTAATTTGTGAAGTATCCTTGTCACTCCAGCCACATCCCACAAGCTTTACGTTTTCATTGCTTGTTTCATTGATATGTTGGTACTTGAGCCTGAGCATTAGCTATGCCATGCTGATGAGGCCTAAGAAGGCCGAAACAGCTGTCCATGGCTGCTAATGCTTGGGCTCAATCTTTGCTTTGGTAGATTTAAGGGGTAATGCCCGCTACCATGTGGCCTTAGTGCCTTTTGAGTGGCTTCAGCTTACTTGATCACATTAATTTGTGAAGTATCCTTGTCACTCCAGCCACATCCCACAAGCTTTACGTTTTCATTGCTTGTTTTATTGATATGTGGGTACTTGAGCCTGAGCATTAGCTATGCCATGCTGATGAGGCCTAAGAAGGCCGAAACAGCTGTCCATGGCTGCTAATGCTTGGGCTCAATCTTTGCTTTGGTAGATTTAAGGGGTAATGCCCGCTACCATGTGGCCTTAGTGCCTTTTGAGTGGCTTCAGCTTACTTGATCACATTAATTTGTGAAGTATCCTTGTCACTCCAGCCACATCCCACAAGCTTTACGTTTTCAATACTGTGATATGACGTCATACAATGGTGGATGGACCATGTGTTACACTACTGATGAATACGCAAAACCCAGGACTGAAGTCACATACAATCCCAGCCTACCTTTTGGGACTGATGGGTACAGGACAAACTGCAACGACATTCCAGTGAGTTGATTAGTTATTTTTAATGGAAAATCCATAGATCAAGTCATAGCTAGTGTGAACCCGATCTCGCCATTAGTGTTAACCCAAACATATTGTTATTCAAGAATAAGTGAACAACTTCGGATAAGATTTCGACGTGGCCTGAACATGGATTAATTACGCTTGACGTTGAACTAAGCGCCAAGGGTGCCCAAAATATTTGTTATTATTTCAAGTGTCACCATATTAACGTTTTTCGTTTTATCAGTTTACCGAGGTCATCTTTATTGATCACCAAAGCGGAAACAAAGCTTACTTTAAACGAAAATCCAAGCTTCCCATTACTGCCGCAGCTAACTATGGGAAGAGAGGAAGTGCTTACGGATTGTGGGACGGTATGGGAGCTATGAGCAGCGCTTACTCCTACCAGCTGTTGATCTGTGATCATTCGTTCTATACCGGCTTCTTCGTCTCCGGTTACACTAATTGTTACAAGTATTGTAACAACTGGTGCGGCGATACCAAGTCGCCATACTTCCGTACAGCGTCCACCCATCGACATTACAAAGGCGTGGCCTTCAACACCAACGGGCACTATCCTCACAAGCCAAAAAACAGGCTGATTAGTGTTGGTCTGCGCTAGTGGTTTTGCAACCATATTCTGCTGCAATCCGGCACCAGTATTAGCTTTGTGCGGAACGAAGATATTGTCGTAAGCTCAAAACATAACCGTGGGAGCTGTAACTCATTTAGCGAAATAGGTGTTGGGTAAATAAAAACAATCAAAACGCGATTCAATGTTCTGTCCACTGGTCCTGCTTCTACTGTAGCACCAAAGGCCCCCTCTCATTTAATTTTAGTCTCTTCTTTAACCGGATCAATACCGTCAATAAACAACGATATTGGAGATATATATGTCCACGATTTAAAGAAAGATTACAAAACTTACAATTTTTGCTATAAGGCTACGAAAATAACGAAAAAGACGAATTAAATATTCGCTAAGATAGAAATAGCCCAGAATGAGGGGTATCAAGAATATTGATGAAAACAACAAAAACGTGGATACAACGTAAAGTGTACAAGAAAATCGATATCATCATCGCCTATTTTCGTTTTTAAATTTCCCGTGCGCGGCCATTTTGGATTTGATGACGTGTAATGGTTGCCCTATTGTTTAACTCAAAGGATTTTCTGCTTCATTTGCTTCCTAACAATAGCTGGAACCACGATTAGTGGGGGATAATTCAGTAAAGTTCACTTAAAGAAAAAAGTGCATTTTCTCGCCAGTTTGAGGATAGTTTGTTTGAGGGTTTGCATTCTGTTTCGAAACTTAACTGACTTCTTGTGAGAGGTTTCTTTGGGTAAAAGCTTTAGGGTAACCTTTATTTACAAGGTGTGTGTATTTTCTTTTCAAATGGTGTTTTAGAAGAGTTTGTCCTCAGAAGTCTTAAAGGGAATCTCCACCCTTACAAAAACTCACGCTAAATTTTTGGCAATAATTACTAGCTTCCACTTAAAAGTGTACAAAAGCATGAATATCATCAGCACCTATTTTCCCTTTTAAATTTCCCGGGCGCCGCCATTTTGGATTTGATGACACGTGATGGTTACCCTATTGTTTAACACAAAGGATTTTCTGCTTCATTTGCTTCCTGACAATAGCTGGAACCACGTCATCAAATCCAAAATGGCCTTGCCCGGGAAATTTAAAAGCGAAAATAGGCGATAATGATATCGATCTTTTTTGTACAGAGAAACACATTTGTTTTGCTGCAGCTTTTCTGGAATAGACCTTGTCGATTTTGTTTATTCCAATGTAGACGACGTGATCTTCCTAAGGGAATTTGCATTTTGTCTTTTCTTAAATTATGCGTACATATGCACGTGAAGTTTCAAAGAAACAGTTCTCTAGGGTAACATCACTTGGTTTACAATGGGAAAACAAAATCTACAAGCTAAAAAGGTCTATTGCATTGCAGAAGGTCATACTAAAATGGGTCTGAGTTCAGTCAAAAGTTTAATTTTAAGTTTTAACACATGTTTTGGAGTGGATTTTTGTAAAATTTAGCTGGAAACTTTCCGGCGCTCTATTTCACAGGCCCCCTTCACAGTTTCCCGTTTGCAATCATACCATTCATGCTATTGTTGCGGCCTAGAAGCAAAAAATATATCTGTCGACTTTTCCTGTAAACAATGATTCAATTTGCTCCCGTCACAACTCTGAAGCATTGCCAGTGCGCACAATGGAAGGATTGTTTGGATAGAAACTGAAGCTCAAGAAGCCACTACTTTAGATAGTTTTTACTCCGCTATTGTACATTAGTAATTTCTTAACTTAGTTTAGCACTTATTATAGGATTTTTTTAACAATGTCTGTAATTTAGTCTTAGCTTTTAAGTTTTAGGTTTAATGCGCACGGCTCTTTGGAAGACCACTTTTTAGTGATAAGGATCCCGTGGATAAATAAAGTTTATTATTATTATTATTATTATTATTATTATTATTATTATTGTTATTATTAAAGCCCCATTTACACTACAGAAAAAATGGGTCCGGACCCCAAAAAACTTTGGTACGGACCAGATATTTTTGCCGTCAGGGGTAAACCTTCCGTACCATGTTTGCAAGAAATGGATCCGGACTCGCTTTTTTCTGGTTTTGGGGCCATAGGCGCCTATGGCCCCAAAACCGAAAAAAAAAAAAAAAAAAAGATTCCGGACCCCTTTAATTTGCTCTTCGAAAGTGATTAAAAAATTGGTCCGTACCAATTTTTTTTTAGTTCGGACTCATTTTTTTCTGTAGTGTAAATGGGGCTGAAAATTCAAATGGAAACTCGGAAAAGAAAACATATTAATTTCTCTTTTAAAAGTTTCCTCTTTTTTTCTAAAGGCTTTCTGGAAACGGGGCTTTGGAAAACGGGACGAAGGAACGGATAAAGCGGTTTATCGATTTAGTTAATAAGAGATACGTGGTAGAAATACAGCAAATTTATTCGTGCCTGTGATATTTGTTCGGCAAAAGCTACACCCGTTCCGCGTGAGGGCTTATGGACCGATCCAATCGAAACTTCAACATAAACATTCAACATTTCAACATGAAATTCTGCCGATGCCTAAACCCCAGCAATATAATTTACGTCGCAAGTTTTGCCTCCGCCCAGAGATTAACACCGAACGTTTCATGAACACATTTGTAAATAGACTCATTTTTGAACACAAGCTGTTATAAATACATAATTTAATTTTAGCCATAGTATGTTATTGTAATTTTCATTACACAGTTCTCGTTTATGCAACATAGGATATGTATCTTTTATCTTATGGTTTATTAAAAAAAAAAAAAAACACTTAAAAAAACATCCCCCACCCCCCACCCCGGGCATTTGACTATTTTCTGTGCCTGGGGAGTGGGGAATTTGACGGGCAAGGCCTTCCCGGGGGTGGAGAATTTGCCCTTTACCTTGGCTGGTTGGGGAAAATTGAACCGGAAGTGCCAGGTTTGAACACAGGTAGCCCAAGCTCACGATAAGAGACATACGCCACGAACCAGGGGCACCCAACGAGCCAAATCAACCAAAAGCTGTAGAAAGGCATTTTTAAGTTCCTTATGGCGTTTGAAGTCTGTTTAAGGCGATGTTTTAATAAGCTAGAAGAAGTTCATCTGTTCGGATTCCCTAGCTGAAATTTTAATTGCCCGAAAATGTCAGGGAACAAAATCTTCCTTTGAGAAAATGCAAGCTGAAATTAACTTTCCACGAACTTTCTAGGGAACTATTTTCTTTCCGAAGATGCTAGCTGACCTTTTTGACTGCCAAAAACAGCAATTACGACCTTTCCGAAAACGTCAGGGTCTATGATTTCCCAAATTCGAATCTTTTAGGCCACATTTTAGTTACGAAAATCCGAGTGCACTCTTTAATCGACGCCGAAAGCGCAAGGCGAATTACCCTCCACCGAACAGATATCTACCGAAACTTGTCGTTGGGTGCCCCTGACGAACGTGACTCTAGCGTATGGGCGTTTAAGGTGGTGTTGTGTTACAACGGTTTGAATTTGAATTACAAAGGTAATTGTATTAACAGAGATTTCAAGCTCACGATACAACTTTTTAAAGACATGTTTCGGCATGACTCATGCCATCATCAGTTTAATGTGTTGTTTCTTTTTTGGGCCCCTGTATCTCTAACAAACATACCACACACTCGTTCTCGTTTGTCAATGAATTCACTAATATTCAATCCCAGAACAAATTTTTGATCTCGTTTGACGTTGAAAGCCTTTTCACTAATATCCCGCTTAGTGAGACAATCGACCTCGCCGTAGAGACCATTTTTAAGCACAACCCTCAGTTTCCTATTAACAAGGCTAACCTTAAAGAATTGTTTACATTTGCTACTTCACAAACCCATTTCCTGTTTAATGGATCCTTTTATGATCAATGTGATGGAGTTGCCAAGGCAGAACCCTTGGCACCTCTTCTCGCAAATTTATTTATGGGGTATCATGACTCTAGACATCCTAAGGGTCGGTACATTTCACTGACCCCCAGTCCATGGACTATCATGATGGACTACCGAAATGGACTACCTATATGGACTGCTAAATGGACTACCTATATGGACTGCTAAATGGACTACCAAAAATGGACTACCCTTAATTACCTACCTTGAAAAAAAAAAAAAAAGTAAAGTTTGGTTGTTTTCATCGATTGATCGTGATCTCCACCATCTTGTTATTTTTTAAATGCTGCTTGTCAGCTGTTCTGCAGGCGTATTCATTCCTCTCGTGTGATGGCTGACACGCTGGATGGTCAGTACAAATTTGAATTTATAACCGTTTGTTATAAATAGGGTAGGGAAAATCACAGATATTTTGGTCTTTAAGTGCCCCTAACACCGAAATATTTTTTTTTCGCTAAATTTAATCTTTACACCTATTCAAAACACAATGCGCCATTAATTTTTTTTTAACCAAATATCGACTTTTTACAGGCTGTAAAAGTTACGACATCTAGCCGTCATCTGTCACACGATCAAGCTAGTAAGGAGCGTGGGTCTTTTCCCCAGTTAAAGTCACAAACTGATCATCGCGCTAAGTCTTTGTAAACATGCATAAATAATAGTCAACTGGGGAATAGACCCACGCCCCAGCTGACTTGGTCGTGTACCAAATGATGCACAGTTTATCGTAAGCCCCATAAAAAACTCTGAAGGCTGAAAATAAATTCTACATGTTTTTGGAATATGTACAAAGTACTATAATAGCGGGAAAAAATAACTGGGGCTAGGTGCACTTTAAATAAGGTAAGGCTTTTGGGAAGCAGGCTGCACCCCCACCCAATTTTTCAGGGAGTACCCCCCCTGGGCCTGGTCATGCGATCTGTTTTTGAGTTGTATCTTCTTCTGTCACTTACCATTTTGAGCATCATGACAGCCAGGTAAGGAATCACCTGGAAGATTATAAATCAAATTTTTACTCCAGCTGCAGCCTGTCAGCCATCATGCACGACGAGTGAATGCGCCTGCAGAAAAGCTGACCAGCAGCATTTAAAAAATAACAAGATGGTGGAGATCACGATCAATCGATGAAAACAACCAAACTTTACTTTTTTTTTTTTTCAAGGTAGGTAATTAAGGGTAGTCCATTTTTGGTAGTCCATTTAGCAGTCCATATAGGTAGTCCATTTAGCAGTCCATATAGGTAGTCCATTTAGCAGTCCATATAGGTAGTCCATTTCGGTAGTCCATCATGGTAGTCCATGGACTGGGGGTCAGTGAAATGTACCGACCCACATCCTAACATTAGGTTTACTCATGAAACTCAACTCAACTCAATGGGAAACTTCCCTTTCTGGATGTTCTTGTGGATAACTCGGGGCTTCTTGTATCACTTCAATATATCACAAGAGCACTTACACTGAGCTTCTTACTAATTTCCTTAGTTTTACTTGCTTTAGGTATAAGGTTGGTCTGATTTACACTTTGGTTGACTGGATTTTTAAAATCAACAACACCACCACTGGGCGGGAAAAAGATCTTCAACAACTATCTATAACCAGTTGGTAGACAGCGACCAGTTGGCGACGGGCAAACCAATTTGCTCCCGTGGTCAACGGGTCGCTGTCTACCCCAGCCGGGTTTACTTTTGTTACCCAGCGTGCTGTTCCAAAATTCAGTGTGTCCATGGCGTTCTGGCCGAGCACTTGCGAAAGTTCAGCAGCGCAGCTGACTTTGTAGCGAAGGCGATGGGGCCGCAATCGACCCGGAATTTCACTGAGAGGAAAGTTTAACATCTGTTCTTTGATTCTATGGAAGAACTGGAACAGCAAGGCTGATTTCAGTGGGTTTTTTGGGCTTCGAGCGGCGGGCATTCCGGAAATCAATGTTCTGCCTTGCGATTCTCTCAGCAGTGGAAACTCCGATAATCACTAACTCTCCGAAATGGCTTCAAATCGGCCTGAGAAGCTGGCAAATGACAAAGGATACAACAAGGCAACAAAGTAAGTCAACTTTATTTCAAACAACAATAATTTCTACTATTAAAAACAAATCCATAGTCTTCCCATGCAATTACCTTTGTAACCGTTGTAACACAACACCACCTTATACGCCGATACACTAGAGTCACGTCAACCTCGTTCCCAGGGTTCTCTCCTACTCGTCCCCCGGAGCGAGAGTGTACTTTGTTTTGATTGCCGATAAGCTACGCTCGCCAGTGGACTAAGTAAAGCCAAATTCTCCACTTATCTACCCCTTCCTCACACCGCTTATTTGTAATCTGCTGAAATCTGGAAGACACGTGACCAGCCCAAACCAGGGTCTCTCTCTCTCTCGCTCCGGGGGACGAGTAGGAGAGAACCCTGGGAACGAAGTTGGAGTCACGTTCGTGGCGTATGTCTCTTATCCTGAGCTTGGGCTGCCTGTGGTTTGAAATGGCTTCTTTTTTTTCGGGCGTCGAAGTCGTTAACAGCTATAAACACGTGTTTGAGAGATAGCATTTTTGAGAAATTGGCTTACAAAAAAGGTCTTTAAAGTTGAAGTATTTTTGAAGGTATGTATGAAAAGTAGAGAGTGCTTAAATGTTAATGATTTTTATATATTGTATACAGACGATGTAGATTTTTTATACAATGAGTCGTCTGTAGATTTTTTATACAATGAGTCAAGCTGCGGCTTTGTCCCACAGTGAACATTGAAAGAAAAAAACACTGTCGAATGAAAAGCCGCTTTGGCTTAAACTGAAGAATATCTTGCCACCCCAACAACATTCTACGTAGCCGGCTAACTAATTAATGTGTATTTCTAGTTCTTTAAACGTCAATTTTTGGCCGTATTTATACTAGAGATGACCTTAGCGGGTAGACGACTTTACGCGTTAAGGTCATCGATCAGATGCCCTTAATTTCAGATGGCTAAGTCGTCGGACGGCAAGGTCGTCTCCCCTTTTTCTAGAATTTATACTAGACGACCTTAGCCGCTTTGGTGCGCTAAGGTCGTCTACCCGCTAAGGTCATCTCTAGTATAAATACGGCCAATGTAGATTTTTCACACAATGAGTCAAGCTGCGGCTTTGTCCCGCGTTTGTGTCTGCAGGGATTTTTAAAATAGCCATAAAACAGAAGTGAACAGTGAAAGGAAAAAAAAAAACACTGTCGAATGAAAACCGCCGCTTTGGCTTAACTGCAGAATACCCTGCCACTCGAACAGTCTACGTAGCCGGCTAGTTCATCAATATGTATTTCTAGTTCTTAAAGCGTACCGCGTACCGCTTACCGCGTAGACAGCTTTCCATTTTGTTCTTTAGAAGGGGTATTTGACAGACAAATCCGACGATAAGGTGGGGCATTTGAACACCATTTTGGCCCGAGGGGGCGGGAATTTGAACGATCCAATCTTCAGGAGTTCAAATGCCCTGGGTTTGCCCGGGGGGGGGGATGTTGAAGTTTCGAATTGATCGGCGTATTACAACACAAAAATTGTCGTGAATGTATGCTCCGATTACTGAATTCATTTTAAAATATTTTTAGGTATTTGTAATTTAATATTTTGACTTTTTAATCTTATTCATTGTCATGCGTTTTATAGATGAGCCTCTGGCTTGCTCGTTGATTGATCGAACGACTGCACGAAGATTATTGCATGTTTACTTTATATACCAGCCATATAATGTATGAGTCAATTCCAAAAGCGCCCATCCCTCCCGGGCATTCCCCGGGTATTTGATCCGAAATTTGTCCCGCACGGTGGGGCATTTGACTTTCGGCTAAACATTGGTCGGCGGTCGCCACGAGAGCCGCTTCGCTCCCTTCACTTCAAGATTCCGCATCTAGGTTTTCCCTTCTTTACTAAATATACAGTTGATATGCCTTTATTCAAACCTTGGAGTGCCGACAAAAGACATCGGAAAAGAGTTTTGGCGCACAATTTTTCGGATTTGATCTGAAAATGGTAAGCGATTTTAGAATAAAATATTCATTATGAGCGCGGAGCGTGCCAAAATGCTTCATGCAACGAGTGATTTGCTGTAGATTTACACTTGATTTTCCCTTTTTGAGGCCCTGTCAGTGGGGCATTTGATCGTCTAAACTGGAAACACAGCGGGGCATTTGATCAAAAATTTTCAAAAAAGTCAAATGCCCGGTGTTTGCCTCGGGGGGGGGGGGGGGGGGGGGATGGGCGCTTTTGGAATTGACTGATACATAAAGCGTGCAAGTAGAACCTCCGGCCAAAAAGCGACCGGGAGAAGAACAATGTCCTCCGATCGTCTTAATGTTCTATCAGTTCTCGACTTAATTTGCGCGTATGCTTTTCTTATTTCGATAAAAATAAAAAGCACTAACGATTGATGTTTACACTTGCGATTGGTATTTTTGGCACAAACAGCTCTCAATAATTATGCACATATCTTTTGTATGTCTGTGAATAAGACAAATCGCTCGTTTGAAAAGTGCGCTAGGGAAGGAAGAAAATTTTCTATCCACTTTGCCCATCTCTCCAATGATTTTGCTTCGGTCTACTTTTGTGACTTATCGATGGTTCTTTTAATTAAGTTAATTCAAGGTTGTTAATTCAGTGTGGTTTAGGCCCAGTTCAGACGCCGTACTTCAGCCGACCCGAATCGAATTCAACGTTAGGCCGACCTAAATTAATTAATCCTGGCTGAATTGATGAGACGCCGAACTTTATTCTGCCGAAACACGAAGTACACATGTCGCCTTTGTTGAGTTTGGCCCGCCAAGCCGCCAATTTTTCTTCTGCAACGCTCCTTTGCGCTTGCTCTCACGTGAAAACAGCATGAAAAATACATTAAAATGATTTATGCATTTGATTCGGTTCATGTGAAGTACAGCGTCTGAATCAAAGCCGGTCTACAGCCGCTCTTCCCGGCTGAGCCAGGCGGGATTAATTGCTCAGCCGATCTAAATTAAATCAGCCGTTCCGAATTGATTCAGACGCCGTACTTCACATGAACTTAATTCGTTGAATTCGATTCGGCTCGGCTGAAGTACGGCGTCTCAACCGGGCCTTAATTATGTTTACATTTCGAGCACGTGCATTTTGAAACATGTATACCAAACTTGTTGAGGCCTCAGTATGTGAGATACACAGCTGAGTCATATAAATCATGGTACAGAAGCAAGTTGAAATCAATTGGGTTTGATGATCGACTCGAGGCCATAACAGAAAAGAGTTGAAGCTTTTCACCTTGATTTCTTTTCAGATTGCGACTATATATTACCTCGGTGTTGTCTGACAACTACTCAAATTTTGTCCATTAGTCCCAAGTGCCAAAATTTTTCTAAAACAACACTGGGTTATCCAGTTTGCTCAACCAAAGAATGCTTATCATAAAATTATCTTTCGTTTTTTTCGTGGGAGCTTTGATTCTTAAGTAAGTATGAATATTGTTTCTCCTTCTAATTTTTCCTCTCATTATTCATGATATTCACACTAATTTCTTACAGAAGCGGCGTTTCCAATCCAGTAAACATTCTTTTTCTGAACAATGGCCGTTCGCTGAAGCTTGCGGCACAGCAGGTAGGTTGGCAATCTTAAGCTTTCTACGATCTTTGAAAAAGGGAGCAATATGGACATTTAGTCCCTTGATCTCGCTTTGTTTCCCCGCGTTATTTTAATGTAGTTGTGGCCATATTGCAGAAAAAGAAATTTGGTGCTAGTGACCGTTGCTATTGGAAGCTCTGTTATACATGAAAAAGACTTTCCAAGGCCTTGATAGAAAATTTAACCTTGGGTACCATGTGTCTTGAAATGCTTCAATGCTGGTTTCTCTCATGTGACTAATATGATTTTCAGAGTTGATAGCGAGATTGCATTCTCTCCCGAATATTGGATATTTTAAGCGCATCTTCAGTCTTTGAAAAGTTTAATTGTGAACCTTCTAAAGAAATTAATGCCTCGCTGGACGATCACTTTGCAACAATAAGTTTCTTTCTAGGCTACATGGCAAACCGCTACCCCGTAATAACCTAACCAGCCACTTCCAGACACATTAAATAACTTTTTTTTTTCCGGCATTATTCATGACAGGATATTCGTGTGCAGGAAACTACCGCCAGCTGTAACAATGGCAACAAGGGCTTACTGCGCATTGCAAATAAGCATTTAGAGTTCTGTAACGGAAGGACCTGGGTACGACTATCGGAGGAAAGGGTGACAGGTAAGTGCCACTAAAAAAACATAAATATTCCGTTCATTATAAAAGCTTACACGATGACCCATCTCTGTGAATGATATCGTGTTGCAAAATGCATGAAAATAGCAGTGCCTTACAACAATCACAGCAAAATCAGTGACCGAAACTAATCCAAACCAAAGCTTGAAGTTGATTTTACTATGGAAAAAATCGAGATGCAAACTAAAAAAGAAAACCAGAATGTAAGTCATGGCAAATTCTCATGGTAACTTTCATCAACCAAAACAAAAAAAACCCATGTCTCTTAAAATATATATCATATAATTATATTATATTATATTATATTATATTATATTAATGTAAATAAAAGACCCCATTTAAACCAGCCTTTGCTGAACTGGGAACATCCTGGCGAAATATTTGTTCAAATAAATAAATAAATAAATAAAACAAATTGAAAAGGCCAGGGTAGCTAGTAAACTCGGATCAATTTTGTCAAATTTTGACAAGTACTGGAGATCTCACCACAACAGAAATTTTGTTGCTGGGGAGACTGATTGCAAGCTTTTAGTTTGCCATATTTCCGCGGTTTTGATATAACATCTTGACTGAAGTATATTCAGGGTACATGACAAAAACGATTTTCAAAAGTATTCTACTTCATTTTCAGGAAAAAATTGCCAAGATATCAAGAGGCGTGGTCAGTCTCGGGGTGACGGTATGTACTGGTTGGACCCGGATGGAGGAAGCCATTCAAATGCGTTCCTAGCCTACTGTGACATGACGTCATACAATGGAGGATGGGCCATGTGTTACACTACTGATGAATACGCAAAACCAAAGACTGAAGTCACATACAATCCCAGCCTACCTTATGGAACTGATGGGTACAGGACAAACTGCAACAACATTCCAGTGAGTTGATTAGTTATTTTAAATGGAAAACCCATAGATCAAGTCATAGCTAGTGTGAACCCGATCTCGCCATTAGTGTCAACCCAAACATATTGTTATTCAAGAATAAGTGAACAACTTCGGATAAGATTTCGACGTGGCCTGAACATGGATTAATTACGCTTTACGTTGAACCAAGCGCCAAGGGTGCCCAAAATATTTGTTATTATTTCAAGTGTCACCATATTAACGTTTTTTGTTTAAATCAGTTTACAGAGGTCATCTTTATTGATCACCAAAGCGGAAACAAAGCTTACTTCAAACGAAAGTCCAAGCTTCCCATTACTGCCGCAGCTAACTATGGGAAGAGAGGAAGTGCTTACGGATTGTGGGATGGTTTTGGATCCATGAGCAGCGCTTACTCCTACCAGCTGTTGATCTGTGATCATTCGTTCTACAGCGGCTTCCTCGTCTCCGGTTACACTAATTGTTACAAATATTGTAACCACTGGTGCAGCGATACCAAGTCGCCATACTTCCGTACAGCGGCCACCAATTCCGCGTACAAAGGCGTGGCCTTCAACACCAACGGGCACTATCCTCACAAGCTAAAAAAAAGGCTGATTAGTGTTGGTCTGCGCTAGTGATTTTGCAACTATATTCTGCTGCAATCACCAGTATTAGCTTTGTGCGGAACGAAAATATTGCCGTAAGCTCAAAACATAAGCGTGGGAGCTGTAACTCATTTAGCGAAATAGGTGTTGGGTAAATAAAAACAATCAAAACGCGATTCAATGTGCTGTCCACTGGTCCTGCTTCTACTGTAGTACCAAAGGCCCCCTCTCATTTAATTTTAGTCTCTTCTTTAACCGGATCAATACCGTCAATAAACAACGATATTGGAGATATATATGTCCACGATTTAAAGCAAATGTGAAGATTACAAAACTTACAATTTTTGCTATAAGGCTACGAAAATAACAAAAACGACGAATTAAATATTCGCTAAGATAGAAATAGCCCAGAATGAGAGGTATCAAGAATCTTGATGAAAACAACAAAAACGTGGATACAACATTTAAGTGTACAAAAAAATAAATATATTCATCGCTTCCTTGCGCTTTTAAATTTCCGGGGTGCGGCCATTTTGAATTTGATGACGTGTAATGATTGCCCTATAGGTGGTTTTCAGCCAATCTCTGGAGACACAGATAACAATGGTGAAACGAGCAAATGCTGGAGGACAAACAAAAGGAGCTAATGAGAGATCTATTGTTTACGTCCTCCAACATGGCGGCGATGACGCAACGTGAAAACCACCTATTGTTTAACACAAAGGATTTTCTGCTTCGTTTGCTTCCTAACAATAGCTGGAACCACGATTAGTGGGGGATGATTCAGTAAAGTTTACATAAAGAAAAAAGTGCATTTTCTCGCCAGTTTGAGGATAGTTTGTTTGAGGGTTTGCATTCTGTTTCGAAACTTAACTGACTTCTTGTGAGAGTTTTCTTTGGGTAAAAGCCTTAGGGTAACCTTTATTTACAAGGTGTGTGTATTTTCTTTTCAAATGGTGTTTTAGAAGAGTTTGTCCTCAGAAGTCTTAAAGGGAATCTCCACCCTTACAAAAACTCACGCTAAATTATTGGAAATAATTACTACCTTCCAAATTTTGTTTTGAAACGTGGATATCACATTTAAGTGTACAAAAAAATCGATATCATTATCGCCTATTTTCGCTTTCAAATTTTCCGGGCGAGGCCATTTTGGATTTTGATGCCGTGTAATGGTTGCCCTATTGTTTAACACAAAGGATTTTCTGCTTCATTTGCTTCCTGACAATAGCTGGAACCACGTCATCAAATCCAAAATGGCCTTGCCCGGGAAATTTAAAAGCGAAAATAGGCGATAATGATATCGATCTTTTTTGTACAGAGAAACACATTTGTTTTGCTGCAGCTTTTCTGGAATAGACCTTGTCGATTTTGTTTATTCCAATGTAGACGACGTGACCTTCCTAAGGGAATTTGCATTTTGTCTTTTCTTAAATTATGCGTACATATGCACGTGAAGTTTCAAAGAAACAGTTCTCTAGGGTAACATCACTTGGTTTACAATGGGAAAACAAAATCTACAAGCTAAAAAGGTCTATTGCATTGCAGAAGGTTATACTAAAATGGGTCTGAGTTCAGTCAAAAGTTTAATTTTAAGTTTTAACACATGTTTTGGAGTGGATTTTTGTAAAATTTAGCTGGAAACTTTCCGGCGCTCTATTTCACAGGCCCCTTTCACATTTTCCCGTTTGCAAGCATACCATTCATGCTATTGTTGTGGCCTAGAAGCAAAAAATATATCTGTCGACTTTTCCTGTAAACAATGATTCAATTTGCTCCCGTCACAACTCTGAAGCATTGCCAGTGCGCACAATGGAAGGATTGTTTGGATAGAAACTGAAGCTCAAGAAGCCACTACTTTAGATAGTTTTTACTCCGCTATTGTACATTAGTAATTTCTTAACTTAGTTTAGCACTTATTATAGGATTTTTTTTTAACAATGTCTGTAGTTTAGTCTTAGCTTTTAAGTTTTAGGTTTAATGCGCACGGCTCTTTGGAAGACCACTTTTTAGTGATAAGGATCCCGTGGATAAATAAAGTTTATTATTATTATTATTGTTATTATTAAAGCCCCATTTACACTACAGAAAAAATGGGTCCGGACCCCAAAAAACTTTGGTACGGACCAGATATTTTTGCCGTCAGGGGTAAACCTTCCGTACCATGTTTGCAAGAAATGGATCCGGACTCGCTTTTTTCTGGTTTTGGGGCCATAGGCGCCTATGGCCCCAAAACCGAAAAAAAAAAAAAAAAAAAAAAAAACGATTCCGGACCCCTTTAATTTGCTCTTCGAAAGTGATTAAAAAATTGGTCCGTACCAATTTTTTTTTAGTTCGGACTCATTTTTTTTGTGTAGTGTAAATGGGGCTGAAAATTCAAATGGAAACTCGGAAAAAAGACGTATTAATTTCTCTTTTAAAAGTTTCCTCTTTTTTTCTAAAGGCTTTCTGGAAACGGGGCTTTGGTAAACGGGACGAAGGAACGGATAAAGCGGTTTATCGATTTAGTTAATAAGAGATACGTGGTAGAAATACAGCAAATTTATTCGTGCCTGTAATATTTGTTCGGTTAAAACTATTTGCGTTCCGAGGGCTTACAACACAAAAAATTGTCATTAATGTATCCTCTGATTATTTTTAGGTATTTGAATTTTAATATTTTGACTTCTGGTAATTTTGAATCTTATTCATTGTTATGCGTTTAATAGATGAGGTCTAGCTCATTGATTGATTGATTGAACGACTGTTCGAAGATTACTGCACGTTTACTTTATATACCAGCCATAAAAAGCGTACGAGTAGAACCTCCGGCAAAACAGCGACCGGGAGAAGGACAATGTCCTCTGACCGTCTTAATGTTCTTCTATCAGTTCTCGACTTAATTTGCGCGTAAGCTTTTCTTCTTTCGATTGAAAAAAAAAAAAAAAAAAAAAAAAATAATAATAATAAAAAACAAAACAAGAACAGATATACGAGGAAAGTTAGGCTATGTCTACACTATGCCGGATAACATTTTATGCCGTTGTGAAAAATACTACGGCCTGGTGTGAACGGCAGTGGCCCAAAACCGCCGCTATCTTTCCACTAGAATCCAATTTTTGCTCCTCGTTGTTGATTTCCGTTTCGGTTCGATTCTTTGTTCACACTACTCCAGAGAGTGTCACGAAAACCTATCCGATATGTGACGATTCACTTTCAAGACCGCAGCGGCCCAGCATCGGTCCGACGCAAAAATCGTGCCGAAATCATCGTTTTGAATGTGAACAAAGGCCCTATCCGATATGGTTTTCGTGCCGGCACAAGAGCTATCCGGTATAAGGCTCGTAAAACATTGGGGAAACAGAAAGGAAACTTTTTTTCACGTATGCTATCGTGTTTAGGCCATTCTCCGCCAACTAACTATGTACCTAGCCTCCTACGCAGACGTCTTTGGGCTTGTCATGCGTTCCTTCCCCACGTGGGGAGGAACGTATGACGAGCCCAAAGACGTCTGCGTAGGAGGATACCAACTAACTGAAACATCCCCAAAGTTTGAATTAAGCAAATTTTTAGGTTCACAATGTTTGAGCTCATATCAACAGTAAGAAAGATGATTGTCCTTTCGATTTTCGTAGAACATGCACATTGTATCCTTTACGGGGATCCTTCCAAAAGAGATTGTAATGAGTGTGTTTAAACAAAATTCAAGAAATCTGTTAACTTGTCAGTCAAATGCCCACAGAGAAGTTTCATCAATGTGAAACGTATTCGATTTTTGGCAGGGTAGGTAAGTGCGCATCAACTCTCAAATTAAAAGACGAAGAAAACATTCCAGAATCTTGCACTAGTTATTGCAATATACACAGAATATTCGCGTCCAGGAAACCACGGCCAGTTGCAGCCCTGAAAACAAAGGGTTACTGCGCATGGGAAAACCTGCATTTAGAGTTCTGCAACGGGAAGGCTTGGGTACGACTGGCAGAAGAAATGGCAACAGGTTAGTGTTGCTATCCTACCTAGGCGAGAGAGTGTCAAGGACCTCAGGGGGTTAAAAAGGGTGAAGGAGGACGAACGACAACTTGGAGAAACAAATGTTGAGAAAGAGAAGGACAGGGCAGGATCGGGATGAGTTAGAGCGTGGCCAAACTGAACAGCAGCACGATATGGTGTGTATTGCTCGGTAGATAGTCCTACTATGCGCGTTCTGTCGTTAAGAGCGGAAGAATTGTTGCCATCCAAACTTTGATTTTTCCTTCTAGGAAAAAAGGATATGAAACGATTTTTTTTGTTAAATTTTCATCCCACGACTGGTGGGAAGAAACAAATCTGAGCTGAACCGCAAAACCTTCAAAATGAAGCGAAGAACAGAAAGAGGGAAGAAATGAAGAAAGAAATGGAAGTTATTTTTATGTATTTCAATTTTGGAGCAATCATCTACTTTCAAAATAATCAGGAAGCTTTCTATTTTATGTTAGAAAAAAGCTGCCAAGATATTAAGAGGCGTGGCCAATCACAGGGTGATGGTGTGTACTGGTTGGACCCAGCTGGAGGAAGCCATTCAAATGCATTCCAGGCCTACTGTGACATGACGTCATACAATGGTGGATGGACCATGTGTTACACTACTGATGAATACGCAAAACCCAGGACTGAAGTCACGTACAATCCCAGCCTACCTTTTGGGACTGATGGGTACAGGACGAACTGCAACGACATTCCGGTAAGTTGACCATTTGCTTGTGGCAGTGAAGTTATAGCTCATGTAACATCCAGTGTGAACCCAATCTCACAATCAGTGTAGACCCATACATTTTCCGCGATATAACAACTTCAGCATCGCTAGTCGAGCATATGTGAACAACTTTTGAACGGATGTTAACGAAGACTAAAAAAAAAATAAATGAAAACATCCTAAAATGCGTTCAGAGAACATCAACACACCAAGGTTGGCAAGAATAGTCAGAATAGTTTAAATATTAATCTTCATTTCTTGTCTTTTTTAGTTCACGGAAATCATCTTTTTGATCACCAAACTGGAAACAAAGCTTACTTCAAACGAAAGTCCAACCTTCCCATTACTGCCGCAGTTAACTATGGAAAGCAAGGAAGTGCTTATGGATTGTGGGACGGTGTGGGATCCATGAGCAGTGCTTACTCCTACCAGCTGCTGATCTGCGATCATTCGTTCTACAACGGCTTCTTCGTCTCCGGTTACACTGGCAGTTGTTACAAGCAGTGCAACAGTTGGTGCAGCGACACCAAGTCGCCATACTTTCGTACAGCGACCACCCATTCCTCTTACAAAGGTGTGACATTCAACAGGAACGGTCATCGATCCGTAAACATCAGGCTGATGAGTGTTGGTCTGCGCTAATGTGACATTGAATTCTTCTCTTTGAGTCAGTGATTGTGATAGGTGATGGGTCAAAAAAATTCATTTAAAGTCACGCCACTTTGTTTTTTTTTATTGCCGTGATCCCCCCTAACTTCCCCACACCCCAGACATCTCTTCTTCACCTTCTCGTTTTGTTCTCCATACCATTTATTCAGTCTCTCACTTACTTCTTACTCATTTGCTCACTCACTCGCTCACTGACTCACTAATTTCTTTCTTTATTTTCTTTTTCTCATTAATCTGCGTTACCAAACCAAAACAGTCTGAAATGAAAAAATTTCACCCATCATCTCGAAGTTCTAACACCCATTAGTGGGGTGAGCATTAGTGTGTTCTGATTGGCTCACACCTTTCAGGGTGACAGCGTGGCACAAGATTATTCAAGAGTCTCATTTTGCGGTTTGGCGTTCTTTATTCCGCTATGTGGAATATGCATTTTTTCCGATGTAGTAATGCTGGCGCATTTGGTATTGGACTAATAAATGCGATACCTATCAAGCTGAGACTACAGTTCTACAATTTGAAAAATAATTGCAACTATCAGAAACAGTAGTTCCAAAAAGAAAGAAAGAAACCATAGTTCCCAGACAATTGTCTTTTTCTGTACAGTCACATGATTGTAAACTGGAAACTAACAGGAAGTGAGTACTCTTTCTCGAACTTTAATAGTTCGTGCGCTTTGTCGACTTCAGGAAATTAGTGGAACATAAAACAGAAGTTAAATCAAACTTGTACAAACACGCTTATGTATCGCATCAGTTAAGTCGTGAACAGGCTCCGAAATCAAGAATAAGAAGCACGGGAAGTCAGTGACTGGAGGGTTCCAAACGCGGGTGTGACGAAAATAATAATAGCGAAATCGTATTCCAAAATTCCCTTTAACTCACTCAGTTCTTATTGTACTCATGGGAGCTGGTGTGTGTGGCCGTTTTTAACTTTTGGATGAAAGTATCTTTTGATACTTTTTGCTTTTCAGGATTGACGTACTCTAATCTAAAATTTTGCAGAATATTAGCGTTGAACAACTTTCGTAGATAGAGAAATAAACTCCTTGGTTAACTTTTAATCTTGGATTGGGATTAAGCGGCTTTCGAACAACCGGGCCAGAATTTTTTCAG
>JAEMWC010002251.1:32500-48994 GCA_016490735.1 Pachyseris speciosa | reverse complement strand
AAATATATTCTTTTTGACTATAAATCCTGCAACGAAAGAGGGAATGGCGGTGGGCTAAACAAAACAGCCGATTGTTCCATTTAAACTCTCTCGCCGAGAGCTATGCATGTCATAAAATGGCTTTCAAAACGGGCGGTGAGTAGAGCTAATAAAGCGCACCTTTAATGCGTGGAAAGAGGGAGAGCTGCCAGCCGAGCAAGTAACTTTTGTTGCCAACGCATGATTAGCACTTCGCGTTCAGCTCAAGCTACACCGCCTCTTCGCCTGATCTTTGACATTTCTCTTCGCAATAGCTATAGTACCAATAACTATATACAAAAAGGATTACGAAAAAAACAAACCTGAGAATTTAATAAAGTGAGCGGTTACCAATAGTCTGAAAATAATTTAGATACCTTTGATTTGGCGATGAATTCACTGATGGCGAGCGATGCGAAGAACTAAGAAAAGTGGAAAGTAGAGAGAATTATTAATTGTGTGTGTTCTAAATGTGTTTTTTATGACTCAATATTGAGCGATGTAATTATAGTTGAGGGAGTCGCTTATCACCAGCGGATGTTCCTTATCTAGGGTTAAGAAAATAATATTCATTTTAATCGTCAATTTAAACAAAGCTAAAGGAAGCCTTCAAAGGAAAAGCAGCGTTCAATAACATATCAATCGACTAACCTTGACCAGTGTCAGACTTGGCTGGCTAAACGCAGTAAACGTGCTCCGTGACGTGACATCTGTTCGAGTGCTAAACCTGGCACAAATTCGTTACAGGAATTAGCCCAGAATTTTCCACGCAACGAGCTATTATTAGTGCGTGCAGGATTTTATCTTCGTGTGTATGTAGGAACCTCTACTTCTGATTGGCTCAGCTACATTTTGCTTGCAAGAATTTTATTGTCACGAACGCAAGTTGTGACAAACAGTGCATCAGAAATGAAACAAATAATTAAAACTCTGAAAAAAAATAATACCACAGAAACCTTGTACTCATTACGGATCACAAAATGCCCTCGTTCTTATCGATTTTCATTTTATTTATTCCAATTATTTTGGGTTGTTGTCAGAGAAAAATATTCAATTTCCTCTTTATTGTTTTATATTTTATTTGTATTTTATATGGTATTTTGTACTCGTTTGTGTTTATATCATTTTTATTTCATCTGTTTGTAATTATGTCTTTTTCCCATTTTTGCCATTTCCCATTTTTTCTTTTTGATGACTCCGCACTCCGCACTCCGCACTCCGCACTCCGCACTCCGCACCCGCGTTTTAGGAACAACCCCAAACGACTTAAATTCCACGAGTATATGGAACTCAAAGACGAACAGTTAGAGATCGCACAATAATTTTGGCCGTCTAGTTGTGAAATCATCACGTATTTTTCGCATTGTAATATTATAATAACCTTTACAAACCCTTTGGCTCTTTTAATAATTATATACTATAACCACTGTGACCAAAAATATGCTCGTTTATAAATTATTTTATATGGAAAGCGACAAGTATTTTTTCAGCGGCGCGAATTCGCCAGCGGAGCTTTTAGGAAACCCCAGAGGGCTAGGCATTTTCTTAAAATGAGTTTTCTCAGTATGTAAAATAGAATTCGATTTATGGTCTTAAGTTTTCGAAAAAATGTCTTAAAGTCTAAAATCTGGTCGACCATCATTGAAACATCCCAGACAAAAAGCCTCCAGACTGTAATCAGGAGCACCCAACGACCCAAATCAACCAAAAGCTGTAGAAAGGTATTTTTAAATACCTTATAGTGTTTGAAGACTGTTTAAAGTGATGTTTTCGTAAGCTAGAAGAAGTTCATCTGTTCGGATTCCCTAGCTGAAATTTTAATTGCCCGAAAATGTTAGGGAACAAAATCTTCCTTTGAGAAAATGCAAGCTGAAATGGACTTTCCGCGAACTTTCTAGGGAACTGTTTCCTTTCCGAAAATGCTAGTTGACGTTTTTGACTGCCAAAACGGCAAGTGCGACCTTTTCGAAAACCTCTGGGGCTATGATTTCCCTATTGCAAATCTTTTAGCCCACGTTTTAGCTACGAAAATCAGAGTGCACTCTTTAATCGACAACGAAACCACAAGGCGAATTACCCTCCACCGAACAGATATCTACCGAAACCTGTCGTTGGGTGCCCCTGTGTAATGGCAACGCACGTGCTCGACCCGTCTGACGCCGTTCTGGTCGGCGATCATGGAATTCACACTGCTGAAAAAAATACTTGTTGCTTTCCATATAAAATAATTTATCAACGAGCATATTTTTGGTCTCAGTGGTTATATTATATAATTATTAAAAGAGCCAAGGGGTTTGCAGAGATTATTATATATTACAATACGAAAAATACGGCCAAAATTATTGTGCGATCTCTAGCTGTTCATCACTGAGTTCTATATACTTGTGGAATTTAAGTTGTTTGGCGTGTAATAATTGCGATTTAGGTTAAGAGGAGCTGAGTGAGTTCATAGAAGAACCCAACATGGATTTAACTAAATAAATCGCTCGCTTACACTACACTTTAATCGTCACATCTAAAAAACGTTACTCCCCACCTCGTTTTTCATCTCTTCTCTTGCCCCTGCTAAAATAATATCAAATATAGAAAAAGTAAATAAACACAAGAGATGATATTAGAGAAGAAATTATAACTGAATGATAAAATAATGCGTCCCTTCCGCTTGCTCTCGTCCATGGCGACAGCCGTGAAGGAGACTACATGTCTGGAAATCACTTTCCATGGCGGGAAATCACTTTCAGTAGGGCCTAGGCTCCAATATGTCACGCAATATGTCACAGTATGTCAGCATTTCTCCAATGTTCATTGTAATATACTTTTTGTTTGTTACTCTTTTCCCATCCGTGATCCGATCCGATCCGATCCGTGATCAATTCCGTGATCCGATCCGACCCGTCCGATCCGATCCGTTATCCGATCCGATCCGATCCGATCCTGGTTTTGTCGACGCCGAAATAACAAAGTTTCGTCGATATAGCCATACAAGTCCTGCAAAAAAGTTATTTCTTAAAGTTAAGCTTCGATCAGCGAAGAGAAAGGGTCACATCTAAATAATTTTTACCTGAAATGCTTCCGCATGTCGACTGAGGCAAAAAGACGGTCGACCAAACCTCCACCGTCCTGAACGTGACATGACGATTACATTAGATTCCACGAACACGTGCAAATCAACCTTTCTTTTGGGCGCTATCTTCGGTTTTGAATTGTGGCTTAAGACATAACGCGCTTTCCTTATGCAAGTTGCTATTATTCAAAAACTGTTGGTGGTGTTTGCGGACCGAGTGTCAGCAATCCTGCCAATGCTCAGTGTATTTTAATCGGAAAGGGTGACAAGGACATTCGAGGACACCTGAAAGCACTTGGATACCGAGGCAAGATTATTGTTAGCAAGAGCAGTCAGTAGATCATTTTCCTACTTTTTCTTAAGTGGGGAAGAATTTGAGGAAAGTCATCCTGACACATGTATCAAGCAGAAAGCTGTCGGCATAAAATAATTTGTTCGGAATACGTTTTCGGTCTCTTTGCAGTTGATTTGCATCGACCGGAAGTCCTTGCGTTCCAGTTCCGGGAAACACCACCTTGCACCATTTTAAATATCTCATAAATTTCTTTCAGTTGAAGATTTTCATATATTTCCAGTATCAACTGACCAGCCATTTTGAAAGTTAAAAGCACTCAAAAATAGTTTTATGATCCCCTAAAAGTTAGTCCCGTCTAGGGAAGGCGGGGGGGGGGGGTACTAATGTATCAGATTCCCCCCCCCATAAGATACTGATATAGAGCGTTTTCAGTCACGCAAGTAAGAAACTAAAATCATTAACCATTCAATAGATTAAGTCAAGAAATTTTGATATATTATAGAAGAGTTATAAATAAACAACATGCCAGTCTCAGGGCCGTGCGATATCCTGTACTCGCGTTATTCGAAAAAATGTACCACCCAAAATTATAGTGTTTTGTGTGGAAACGCCTTTGCGGCCGGAAACGAGTTGAAAAAAAAGCGCTTCATTTATGGCAAACTGCTTTTGTTCGAAATTGAGGGGGAAATAACCAAAAAATATGTAGTTGTCATTTAAAAAGCCGTATGCAGAAACGGTTTCTATCTGTTTGCACTTCCGGTTTCTATGTGTTTGGATCAACGGGAAGTCAGCATTCTAGTTACAGCGAACAACCAACAATGGTATTGAATTCCCTGGGGGACAACTTATCACACTTTTAAGGCGTAAATGCCATCCACAGCCGTGTCCAATGAGAAAAGTACAATTACAGGACAGTTGTCACGATGATGAGGGCAGATGGTTGAATTCAAGGTGTGTTCACTCACTTCAAATACGCCTTTAGGAAAAGAAGGTTTATTAAGAGTCGCAAACAATGGGCAAAAAATATTTTATCAAGACATACTTTCTTGATTACTAAGTGAGAGGTAGAAAGTAAAGTTTAGTCCCTTTGTTCGGGTTAGCATTTATTGTCAATTTTATCCTTATAAATGATACTAAAAGCACCAAAATAAAGTCCTCACAAGAACAGAAACCTGTCGTGTCACTTTGCGCAGCCGTTTGGTACTCCCACTTTTCAGGCCCGCTTAGGGTTTTTGGAATACGGTATCTGCAGCCGTTTTTATTTAGGTATATGGTATTTTTGTCACATTTCGGGAATAAAATATCTCGTTTTTCCAGAATTTTAGGTATTCGGTAGAAAGACATGAATTAAATGGCATGTATTTAGTAGCAGGCGTTTTATAATAATAATAATAATAATAACAACAATAAGAAGAAGAAGAGACACCTGGGACCCGTGGTGACGTGTTGTAAACCGCTCCCAAGGACTTAACCAGGCCGAATATCCTGCCTGAGTCTATAATGAGTGGACATCATCATCATCATCATCATCATCATCATCATATCATAATAATAATGATAATAATTTGAAAGATGAGATTGCAAAAGTCTGGCATATCCGAAAAGTCATTGTAGTATCTGTTGTTTTTGGAGCCCCTGGAGCCATATCAGTCAACTTTAAGGAGTACATGAAGCGAATCGGCGTGAACGTGACGTTGGAAGTGAGCCAGAAAACGGCATTGCTGGGGACTGCAAAGATATTAAGGAAAGTACTGTCCCTGTAAGAAGAAGGAAAAGAGGGACCTGGGACCCCTGGTGACTTGCTGTAAGCCGCTCCCAAGGACCTAACCAGGCCGAATATCCAGCCTGAGTCTGTAATGAATGGACATAAAAATAATACTAATAACAACGATTTATTAGTAGTACTTCCACGAGGTGGCTCTTCGCCTACTAATTACAAATCTCAAATCAAATTTTTGTTTTTGAGGAGGGCGGAAAACCGAAGTACCCGGAGGAAAAACCTCTCAGAGCAGAGTAGAGAACCAACAAACTCAGCCCACATATGGCACCGAGTCAGGGAAAAGAACCCGGGACACATTGGTGAAAGGCGAGTGCTCTCACCACTGCACCAACCCTGCTCCACCGAATTTTGAGGTATAGAGGGTTTTCACGTGACGTCGTAAAAAACTAAAATTCAAAAGTAAACAGACTTTTGCATTTTTATCTTTATCACGTAAAAGACATTTTAGAAATGTATCTGCTTGCATGTTTTCAGCTCGGTAGCTTGCTTTTTTTTAAAAAATAGATCAGAGCAGTTTGAATTTTAGAGTTTTTCACAGTTCGCGACTTAAAGATGTCTGCTCACAATCATGCCACATTACATGAAAAGATCCATTCACCGTGTGTTTTTGAGGTTTCAAAAGCCAACACGGTGAGAAGCGTCTATGGAAATGTTGGAAAGCTCAACAGAGAGAACAAAGTCTTCAGTTGAGATAGCTAAATTAAGAAACATATGTTTTAACTCGTTTCCGGCCACCATGGCGTTTCCATACAAAACACTATAATTTTGGGTGGTACATTTTTTCGAATAACGCTAGTGCAGGATATCGCACGGCCCTGAGACTGGCATGTTGTTTATTTATAACTCTTTTATAACATCACAATTTCTTGACTTTTTCTATTGCATGGTTGATGAATTAAGTTTTTTACTTGCGTGAGTGAAAACGCTCTATATCAGTATCTTATGGGGCGAGAACCTGGTACATAAGTACCACCCCCCCCCCCCCCCCGCCTTCCCTAGCCGGGACTAACTTTTAGGGGATCATAAAACTATTTTTGAGTGCTTTTAACTTTCAAAATGGCTGGTCAGTTGATACTGGAAATATATGAAAATCTTCAACTGAAAGAAATTTATGAGATATTTAAAATGGTGCAAGGTGGTGTTTTCCGGGAACTGGAACGCAAGGACTTCCGGTCGATGCAAATCAACTGCAAAGAGACCGAAAACGTATTCCGAACAAATTATTTTATGCCGACAGCTTTCTGCTTGATACATGTGTCAGGATGACTTTCCTCAATTTCTTCCCCACTTAAGAAAAAGTAGGAAAATGATCTACTGACTGCTCTTGCTAACAATAATCTTGCCTCGGTATCCAAGTGCTTTCAGGTGTCCTCGAATGTCCTTGTCACCCTTTCCGATTAAAATACACTGAGCATTGGCAGGATTGCTGACACTCGGTCCGCAAACACCACCAACAGTTTTCGAATAATAGCAACTTGCCATAAGGAAAGCGCGTTATGTCTTAAGGCCACAATTCAAAACCGAAGATAGCGCCCAAAGAAAGGTTGATTTGCACGTGTTCGTGGGATCTAATGTAACGTCATCTTCAACCGTGTCACGTTCAGGACGGTGGAGGTTTGGTCAACCGTCTTTTTGTCTCAGTCGACATGCGGAAGCATTTCAGGTAGACAATATTTAAATGTAACCCTTTCTCTTCGCTGATCGAAGCTTAACTTTAAGAAATACAGGACTTTTGTTGGCTATATCGACGAAACTTTGTTATTTTAACGAAAGTTCAATTTGCGTGCACGAATGGTTTTCAAGAATTTAAATGTTGCAGCTTTATTGATGCCATTTAGGCCTTACAATTCTTAGAACATACAAAAAAGTACTAATTGACGAGAAATAAGTCATTTTGAGGCGAAAGTACCGATTGAATCTAATGTAGACTGATTTTCCTTGGCAGCAGGGAAACGGTTGTTAATGGCTCGAATCCTAGATTTCGCTCATGTCGCGTAATTGTTTTCGTTTGTGTAACTTTACCATTTGAATTGCCCCAAAATTTTATTACATCTACTAATAGAGGAAACATTGCTGTTTTATAAGAACGGTACATTAAGTTCGAAAGCCATGTACCAAGTAGTGATTTTTGCCCGCAAAGTTGGCTAATTTCGACACTTTTGAAAATACCTATTTGTACAATATACAATATTTTGAAAAATAAGCAAAAATTGCTGTTTCAGTGTATTTGTATTCTGGCGACAACAGAGTATGAGGGAATGTTCCTTCAATCAAAAAAATATGAATTGACAGACCAGTTTCTTTTAATTTGTGCACATGACACCAAAATAAGTATAGCATTTTTGGCATGTCTGATGGCGCTCGCATGGATAAAAATTAAAATGTTGCCTCAGCAGAAATAAATAAATCCAAAAGAGCTGAAACTTGTGTTTTCCGAAATAGTTTCGTAAGGCCTTTATTGTGACAAAGTTTGAGGGATTTCGATTTCCCAACTTGCATGGCTAAAGGTGGTTTTTAGAGATAACTACTCTTACGATGTCCCACCGGTATCGTCGTGATGCGATTTCAGGGTTTGGACGCCTTCTTGGGCTGGCTGGAACAAATTACCTCGATCTCATGTGAATGTTGGCTGTCACATAAGGCTCATTTGCATCAGTAAGAACTTCCTGGAAAGAGTTCCTTTGGAATGTTTCAACATGTGCTGCCTCGGCAAGTGCTGAAAACATTATGTCTTTGGTTGTCTTTGGCACAATTTTTTTAATTTAAGCAGGTTACAAAATTGGCAAGACTACAATCCTGATGTGGAACTGCACTAACTACATCAAAGCTAAAATGCATTAATTACTTACTGATATAATATGGGAATGTCTTACGTAAATAAAACAAGGAAAGTTGTATTGCACGTATATCTAAAAATAGTTTAAGTCAATTGGCCTAAAAGAAATGCTACAGGGAGCTTTCTCAAAACTAGAAAGTTCTTCTTTTCCCTAATTAAACTCTTAAAATAACTAAGACTGGTGGAGTTCTGATTAAAAGGGTAAAATACGCTTTCTTCACGGACAAGATTTTTGTTCAAAGGTTCTATGAAGCTCCGAAAAGATTTATTTGAAAAACATCTCAAGACTACGACTGATTTATTAAACACATTTGATTTGTTTCGCGTGAACTTGTCGGCCAAGAACAGGAAGTCAAATGTTTCAATGAGACTGCTTCAGGAAAGGGCTACCAGTTCGGACGCTTCGTTAATTTTCTTCCGAACGGATTATCCAAGCCGTTCAGCGAATTTAAAACGGATATATAACGAGCCAGAGATAACCGGAAGTTTAAAAATCTCCTAAGTCTGGTTGCTAAGGAGTGACGTTATAGGTCTGCATTAGAGCCGTCAGCGTACTCCATTTGTGGTTTCACTGCAGGAGCATCTTAGCACACCTTGAAAGAAGTATTGTTTTTGCGCTTCAGCGGCAGAATTTAATTTACCGACACGCGGCACCTTACGCCTTGTTCTTATGGCATTTTATGGTTTACTTGTACGATAAAACGCTAGTTTCGTCAAATGTTATGCTTTAGCGATTCGTTGAGATTTTCGAGGGGATAATCGGCATATCTCGGTATGTGATGGACAGAAATTACAGAGAGTGACGCCTTCTCAGGCTGAAATTCCGTTTTATCGGGTGATTTCATTGACGTGCAATGGACTTTGGTAAGTTGTAACTATATTTTAAGCCGAAGTAAATCGCCTTCAGACAATTTTAAAAGTGGAAATACGAACGTAAGAGGTAAGATCGACGTAACTTTCGATTTTGTTACATTGGTACGTTTGGTAGGAATCGCCCATGACATTTTCCCTGGGATTATATTCTAATGTAAATTTTCTGTAAGATTTGATTGAGTTGGAATTCCTTCGGTTTCGGACCATTGTTGAGGGGTAATCTTTCTGTTCAAGCGTATTTATGTATATGTAGCAAAGTTCATGTATACTCCGGCGGCAAATTAATTATTTTCTGGCGGCAAATTAAATATTAAGCCGCGAAATACGCGCGCACTCGTCATCGATCCACGATAATGAAGATCGGGCTGGTGAGGGGGCGCGGAAGTGGGCGGCTCCTTATTTTGTCTTTATAACTGGATATGGGTACTTATATCTTTTACATAGCTGCTCTCTGTCAAAGCACAAAATATTTTATCTGGCGACTATTTCTTCCACTTATGGTGGTGATTAAAATAGTGGCAGTTTGAAAATTGAAAATTATCGTTGGAGAATACATTATGGTACCTGAAAAACAACTTTTGAAAGCCTTTTCAAACTACCAAGGAGTTTAGGACTCTGTGTTTGTTTGTGCGTGGAAAATAGCAATTGTAAAATATTCAAGTGATTTAGCATATGTAACTGGCAGATAAAAATTTAGGCAAATGTTCTATATCTTTTCTGGTTCATTCAGGTTGAGGTCCTGGCATCAATGTATGCCTGAGTGTTTCTGGGATATATAACATGAACAGTTTTATGAAGTGCAGATAAAAATCTAGGAAAATGTTCTATATCTTTTCTGGTTCATCCAGGTGGAAGTCCTGGCATCACTGTATGCCTGATCGCTTCTGGGATATATAACATGAACATTTTTTTGAAACGCAGATAAAAATTTAGGCAAATGTTCTATATCTTTTCTGGTTCATCCAGGTTGAGGTCCTGGCATCACTGTATGCCTGAGTGCTTCTGGGATATATAACATAAACAGTTTTTTGAAGTGCAGACAAAAATCTAGGCAAATGTTCTATTTCTTTTCTGGCTCATCCAGGTTGAAGTCCTGGCATCACCGTATGCCTGAGCTCTTCTGAGATATTTAACATAACAGGTTTTTTTTTGAAATGCCGATACAAATTTAGGCAAATGTTCTGTATCTTTTCTGGTTCATCCAGGTTGAGGTCCTGGCATCACTCTATGCCTGAGTGCTTCTAGGATATATAACATGAACATTTTTTAAAGTGCAGATAAAAATCTCGGCAAATGTTCCATATCTTTTCTGGTTCATCCAGGTTGAGGTCCTGGCATCACTGTATGCCTGAGTGCTTCTGGGATATATAACATGAACAGTTTTTTGAAGTGCAGATAAAAATCTAGGAAAATGTTCCATATCTTTTCTGGTTCATCCAGGTTGAGGTCCTGGCATCACTGTATGCCTGAGTGCTTCTGGGATATATAACATGAACAGTTTTGTGAAGTGCTGATAAAAATCTAGGCAAATGTAAGCAGGTTTTTAAAATGACCAAAACGTTTTACATATGGTACATTTCTTTGCAGAACAATAACGCGTTCGGATGACTGTATTTTTCGAGAACGTTTTCCTTACTTTAATACCCTTCAGAGTAATTTAGTCCTTGGACAGTTCGCCAGCATTTTCCAAGTTAAACAAATTTTAACAATCGGGAAAGAATTAGAAAAAGGAGAAGTTATATTTTGAAATGATGATTTCGATACCGTCGCCGTTGTCGCTTTTCCTGCCAAGGTCGGTTTCGGAAGTCGAATACTGAAACTTCCACTTCGACGTTTGCCGAGATTATTGAGGAATTATTCAACGAGAATTTTATCAGTTCCTAGGGAAACCGTACGGATAGTAAAAGTTCTGTTCATGGGCACGCAACGATATCACATATTGAAGCGAATTATTTTAGCTCAGTGATGTTAATTTACTTTCACGGTGTTCAAGAAAGGTAATAATTGCAGACTGATTTATGTAAATTACTCGCAAATATGTTCACTATTACCATGTATTGCAAGTATGTTTGACTTAGGAATACGAGCGAATTTTAACAAAACACATTAGGGCCGTTCATACAAGAGAAAATAAGCCGCGGCTTACTCTGGCCACGGCTTACATAAGACGCGAACACTCCGTATAAATGGTACAAAATCTACGTTCACGGCTTTCTCAAGCTGCGACTTATCCTGGCCTAGCTTGGTGTTTTTACTCGTATAAATGGTTTTTTTCGCGTCTTATGTAAGCCGCGGCTTACTCTGGCCGCGGCTTATTTTTTCTCGCATAAACAGCCCTATTAGTTTTCCCATATTGCATGCGAAAGAGAAACAAAGAAAACTCGAGTCTTTGGTTGTAATTTAGTGCTATTTTCTGGAACCGGTGAGCCTACCTCACCAAAGCCAAAACAAACTATTGGGTATCGTTTTCCCGTTCCCGCAGTCACTTTTCGTGTGCATCAGGTCTAAAGATAGAATTTAATTAAACTCTCGCCATAAATAAACGTTCACGTTTAAGGATTATGACAGATAAGCGTGAAAATTGACGCCCCACATCAAACAGAAACGAATGTCAGAAGCGATTCGATTACATTGGAATGTTCAGAGTAGCTGGATATCCTGCTGAGATTGGTGGCAAATTGCCCCCTATCTCAGCGGGATCCAGAGGTATTTTTGTGGTTGCTAAGAACCCCTGGCTCGGGGTGAACTTTTACCTAAACGGGCTCCCTTTAATTACTAAACAAAAATGACTAGAAAAGGATACAAAACGATTCTTCTCAAATTACACAACTACTTTCAAATGTCTGATGTTCAAAACATGAATCGAACGCACTCTACTAATCCATGATTGTTACTGGTGGTGGCTCTAATCAGCGCCATGAGCCCGCAAAACTACCTGACGCTCTAAAATTCATAACTTTATCTATATTAACGCTTGAAACATAATTTTCGCATCCCCTTAAAGCTGAATTGCCCATGTTAAAGGGAAATAATTGTTGTTGCAGTTAGTTGATAACCAAAGCGAACATTTCGAACGCGGCAATTCGCCATTTCTCTTGTTTACTAATGTCAATTTCGATACACCTTAAGAGTCGACTTGGTGACACGCAAAAACTTTTAACTCGCCTTTGAAAGAGAAATTCAAAATGATTTTCGGTGGTACATGCTGTTTAAACTATGTACATTATGAGAAAGATGGAAAATGATGAGCAGCCAAATTCTAGCAAACTTTGAACGAGTTTTTAATAAGCCACGAAAAGAGCGCTATGGGACGGCAAAATTACCTGACGCTCTCAAATTTATAACTTTGTCATATTAACGCTGGCAAAATAAGCTTAACTTTCGGTTCTCTTTAAAGCTGAAATTATCCGTTTTATGTAAAAAATAATTGCGCTTTCAGTCTTCCGATAAACAAAGCGAAAATTTTGAACTTGGCTAATCGATAATTCTCCTGTTTACAAATGTTATTTTGGACAAGCTTGAGAGCCGACTTGGTGACACGCAAACTTTTTTACCTCGCGTTGCAGGCATGTCGACTTTGCTCTGAAAATCGTTCGAGGCTTGGAACTTGCAAACATTGGTATAGACACTTCTTATAACATATTAGTTGTTCAGACCTCAAAAACACTAGGTTAATCGACGTATCATCCAACAGGGGGAATTCTCGTTGTTTTGAGTTTGATATTTTAAGACTTGCGCTTCCCTCGGGGCGCCCGAGGTAGGTAATGTAGTACCAGTACCTTGGGGGTGGACATGCTAAAAATGTTTTCTTAAGTAGAGAAAAGGTGCACCATTCCATTTAAACATGCCGAAGTAATAGGATGATAGTTCTAATCGTACATTTCTATGAATATTTGGCTTCCACATTAGTATTGTATATCGGTCGTTTGTTATAGCTCTAGCCTTCGTATGATAGATAATGCCATGTTTTCTGGACGTGTTATCTGATACTGTTTATCTCTATTGGGAAACTCGAGTTCGTCTTAAAACATGGCAATGGTAACAAAGTGCGGAGAGGCCCTACAAAACATGCAATTTAAGTGACATATGGCCGCACTTAACTACAAGCAAGCCAATCCAGAGTAATGTCACAAGATTGATGGTTTATGAGAACATAAAATTACCGAGAGATTGATAAGATTTGGAAGCAATTCAGTAAATATTCATTTACCTCGTTAGAAGTCATTATTTGAGTAATTGTTGTAGTTTGCGTTTCTCAAGGTGGAACTAAGTATCCATTTATCTTGCAAAGATGAAAGTGACCTTTTCACTTAGGTTCAGTAAAGGGCAACGCACAGTATGTAGTTTCGCGCGAAAAAAAGACGGCCGGTAACCTTGAGATTGAAGATTGAAGATTGAATTAAGTGTAATAAGAATTTAACTGTTGCCGAAGTGTGTAACATCATTGATGAGGAAATGCTGTAAGTGAAATATAGAGTCAATATACATACTGGTGTGAACCTATATCTTGTGAGTGTTGGGTTTTAGCACGGTACCTCTCAGCGAATACGCCCCCGAGGCAACTCTTTCACATTGACCCTGGCGACCGATAATCAAGAAAACATCACAGAAAATTAACTTACATCTTTGCTTGTCGTTCGAAAGCATTAGTCAACTGTATAATAGCAGTCAAGAATTCAACTGAAATTTACATGTATTATGTGAAACAGCATAGCCTACTCACAAGAGAGAACAGCCTTCATGGTGAAGAAACACTTCACACTTAAGCATGTTGGGTAACAACGTCGGAAATCGTATGAAGTATTTCTTAGCCTTCCGTGGGAGAACAAGATATCTTCAAAGGGTGCTGTCTGTTGAAACTGGCTGCCCAGACTGGTCAGTAAAAGAAAGGATTGTGGCATTTTTGGAACTTGGTTCTGCTTATTCTTCGAAATGGCGCTCTTGGTGTGTCAGAAAGGAATTTGAACGGCCGGGAAATAACCAATTGCATTCACGAGAAGACTGGTTTAGTGGGTCGGTTCTGACAAATGGAACGTGGCCGAAGTGCAGCGATTATTTACTCCTGTACCGAGCTTTAATGGCTTTTAATGGGTCACGTAAAATTAATTTAATGTTCAGCTAATGAGGGCAACTTAGCAGGACCTACTTTATAGCTAGGTAAACTTTGTAGGAGGCAGGATGGCCGAGCGGTTAGGGCGCTGGATTTCTATGCGATTGCCCCAGGTTCAAATCCCGCTCTGGCCGCTAGCTGATGTTGTTCTGAGAAGTTCCTGGTTAAACTCCTCGGTCATCCTTGTAAATAGCCAACTGGTTTGCCTGCTGTCAACTGGAATTCTTATCATGTTATGTTTATTTGAATTATTTGTTTGTAAATCGCATTTGATCATATCTACATGTTAATTTGCGCTGTAGAAATATTTATTATTATTATTATTATTATTATTGTTGTTATTATTAAGATCGATTTAGAAACACATTTCAAAAGGAAAATTAACGATAAAAACGTTACATGACGTCTCGACGACCTCATGTCATCATTGTCGAATGTGGATACATTAACTTAATTGACACTACATATATACAGAAATAGGTGTGTATGTGAATGATAAGAATGTGAATAATGAAATAATATCGCGAGAGTCTAGTGTTCACACAAAGAGTTTCGAGCAAATAGAGTCACTTTGGGTGTTTAGCTTTGGTCTTTTCTTCTTAATCAAGAGCATTTCAAAAATTAAACACTCTAGTTTGCTCCGGCATTTCTTAAGAATTTTAAAATTCTCACGCAGGTTCGACGGCCTTAAATTATGCTCGTCCTCGAAGTGTTTCCCGATTACAGAATGTTTATGTTTCTCAACACGCTGATGGAGGTGGCGGCACGTGTAACCGATATAATTTGTATCACACAAATCACATTTGAATTCGTAGACAACGCACTGCTGATTCACTAAGGGAGGCTTTAATTCCGTAACTCTTAGCTCGTTAATGATCTTTCTACTGATAAAAATTGGTTGTAGATCATGGTTGATCTTTCTTCCGAGGTCACGAAATCGACTGCGAACCACGTCGGCAGATTTTTGATCTTTGAAAGGGATAGTGATCCGTAGGGGGCTGTCCGATGGCGTGTGACTCGTTCTGGAGGGCGCTGAAAGCTGTTGATAGTTGCGTCGATAAGCTTCTCAGGATATTTCAATTTCAAAAATATCCCTTCCAAGTTCTTACATTCTTGAGAAAAGAAGGCCGTCAAACCTGCGTGAGAATTTTAAAATTCTTAAGAAATGCCGGAGCAAACTAGAGTGTTTAATTTTTGAAATGCTCTTGATTAAGAAGAAAAGACCGAAGCTAAACACCCAAAGTGACTCTATTCGCGCGAAACTCTTTGTGTGACGCTAGACTCTCGCGATATTATTTCATTATTCACATTCTTATCATTCACATACACACCTATTTCTGTATATATGTAGTGTCAATTAAGTTAATGTATCCACATTCGACAATGATGACATGAGGTCGTCGAAACGTCATGTAACGTTTTTATCGTTAATTTTCCTTTTGAAATGTTATTATTAATTTGTTCAAACACGGTGCCAGTTCTTACTTGTTCTAGTATTTCAAACATTAAAACGGTTAAATGAATTATAAATGATACTAAAAAATAAAACATTTATAATATATAGATTTAGCCAAGCCTAAAAGCGGAGCTCCACAATAACTATTTTTTATTGCTATTGAACAACTTCGCATGGCTTTCCTTGCGCCAATATTTTATGTTTAGAGCAGTGAACAAGAATTGACCGAGATTCAAAAACCTCAAAACATTACAATAAAACAATACACGATGGGTATGTTTGTTCGAAAACATATTTAACAATCAAAAAACGATCAAACATTCTCACCCAACATCGTGTTTGACCGTTTAGCCACCTCTCTGAACATTGCATATATTCTTAAATGGCTTTTCATGTTTGATCTAGATCAAACATTTTCATCCAACATTGAAGTAGTAGTATTCTTTATAATTTTACATAGAAATCGCGTAGACTCAGCAGATGCCGAGAAAGATTTTCATGAAAGTACATTGACAATTTCCCGACTACCGGACTTCTAGTAGTTTGAAAGCCGTGCCCGTGAGTGAAGATTCTGTGCGACCTTGTAGCTCAGTCGGCAGAGTAACGGTAGATCTAATCCGGAGGTCGTGGGTTCGATTCCCACCGAGGTCAAAAAATTTTTTCTTTGCCTCGTGTGGTTCCCTGTTTCCCTTTACTAGGGCTAACGCCCAGTGGGTTATTCATGGGTTTAAGTAGCACTTTAATTTACACTTTAGAGTTAATTCTCTATTCCACTATTTGTGTTCCTAGTGCTACGTGGCACAACATTCATATGTACCCTTACTTTCTCTTTGCCGCGATTCACCATCTAAAATCGTCCCCGACTTTCTCTGTGCGACCTTGTAGCTCAGTCGGCAGAGTAACGGTAGATCTAATCCGGAGGTCGTGGGTTCGATTCCCACCGAGGTCAAAAAATTTTTTCTTTGCCTCGTGTGGTTCCCTGTTTCCCTTTACTAGGGCTAACGCCCAGTGGGTTATTCATGGGTTTAAGTAGCACTTTAATTTACACTTTAGAGTTAATTC